>JAVQIZ010044526.1:0-13604 GCA_036023535.2 Galaxias brevipinnis | reverse complement strand
TGTGGCTTTGAGGGAGAGAAAGCCGATGAGTCGAAGCCGCCCAGGCTGCCCTGGAGAGGCTGGCACAGGGATTAATGTGCACGATGCTCCTGAGGTGGTTGAGCAGACAACGGGCCTGTCGACAGGCGCTGCTCGGGGGCCTTAGCAGCGCAGCCTGCTGCCTGCCTGCCTGCCCGTCTCTACACCAAAGCCAGGCGTCAACACTCCCACATGATCCAAAGCCGGAGGAGAGAGAGCGAGTGAGAAAGAAAGAGTTAGAGGTGCTTCTTTGTAAACTTTCCTTGTTGAGGTGGATGTGTGAGCACAGCTGCTGAGGTGACGCAACTAATCTTGAAAGGTTTTTTTTTTCTAGGGTGGTTCTGCCAGAGGTGGCCCACGTTTAACCTAGAGGTAGAGTGCCAGCTCCCAACACTCGCCCATCGTACACTCGTCTCACAATTCCCAAACAGCCCTTCCTGCACTTTTTATATTCTAGGTAGTTGTCAGTGTCTGTAATGATACAGGGAATGTAGAACAAGAATACAGAGAGGGAGAGAGAGAGAGAGAGAGAGAGAGAGAGAGAAAAAAAACACGTGTTGCATCACTGCAAAGAGCATGCTATCCTATACTATTTGGAAATGTTGGTTAGGTATGTCAGAATAGAGTTAGTTCAAAACTCTGAATTGTGAAGTTACAAAGCTCTTGGATAGGATAAGGAAAGGTCTGATATGTCTTGTTATATACATTTTTGGAAATGGCCACAATTGGAAAAAGCAGGCAGACCATGCTCATGTGTAAAGAAATACTTTATAGCCCTATGTATGTGGGCAGGTCTCACATACATGGTGTACAGGCCGTAAGTTTACTTTGCACAGCTTTTGTCTTCTCCGTAGCTTCAAGGTCGCACCATCCTCAGTAATAAAGCACGTAATGTCCTCCGAGTTCAGTGGGTTGATTGTGGTTATTCTTCTACTTTCACTGCATCCCTCTTCACCGTAGTCGAGGCTTTGTACAGGACTTGAGACTCAGTGAAGCACCAATTAACCTCTTTGGATTTGAAGATCTGTTGTTGTTTAAAGAAAACTAGCTTACGAAATTCTGGATCAATTATTCTCATGGATAGCAAGCCTGTAATTTGTTGTCTACATGTCTACAGATAACAGACCTTCCCTACCCTTTGTTTATCATTTACATGTTTCTGTTATTTTCAAGGTCATGAGCAGCACTTTGTCGATGCGCTTTGAAGTGCAAACATTTACTTTAATAGATGCAGCAACGTGTATACTTATCATGAGACATCCTTTTTTAACAGTCTAGAAACGTGTGTGTGTGTGTGTGTGTGTGTGTGTGTGTGTGGGTGGGTGAGTAAGGGGTGTGTCTGTGGACAGCGATGGGCGGTGGCTGCAGGGGTGGGCTGATGCACACAGGCACTTCGGTGCCAGAGGAGAGTTCAGGACAAAGGCGCAGCAGCAATGGGTGATAAATAATGTAGGTGTAATATCACAAAATGGAAGCAAGCTTTGGAGGAGACGAGAACGGCGGACGGGGGCGGGGGTGCACCGAGCAGAAAAAAAAGCGTAATCATTCCCCAGTGCATAAGAATAGATCAATAATAATAATGAACTGCACGGAAGTGAATTATTCATTCACACACTGCTTTGTCTCTTTCATCCTTCCTCATTGTCCTCCGAGCTGGCTCTGTTCATATAAAGCAATACCGGTGCCACCGGCTGTCACCACAAAACTTCACAGTTCCCTTTCATTAACAAACAGCCAATTAGAAATGTGAGAGAATGCAGATGTTTTTGTTAGCATGGAAATGTGTGGATAAATGTATGGGCCCGGTTTGGTCAAAGTCGAAATATGCTTCTTGATGTGTACGCTTGTATTTCTATCTGGAAAGCTGCCTTGCTGAGTGCCTGTTCAGCTATGGCAGAGGGAAGTTCATATGCCTGTGTCAAGTAAACTGGGGTGGTGGCATTTATAGTTGCTGCTTGACTGCCTCTACAACAGTGTGATAAATAAATGGTATGAAGGATATCACTCAACTAAATGTAGCCAACCATGAAATATGTGGCCACGGACTCAAATCCTTGGTTGTCACATTGCATAAGTGCAGTCCGAGATACGACATGCTTGGGAATAGGATATGGCAATGTACCTCGTCTCTTTAAGTGTTAACATGGGTCGCTTGGTAAACAATAATTCACGGATAGCAACCTATATCAATTTTATATGTGGACCATTACGATTTCTTTTGGCTTCCCTGCATACATTAATATGTTTTTTTCTCATGTATTGTCGAATGGCAATATAGATAAGGGAACGGAGACATTTCCCAATAAACTATTTAACGTGGAGAAAATGATTTTACATAATGATAAAGAATATGGCTTCAGATATAAATGAGACATTCAGGTGACGGTGACCAGCGGCTATCTGTTGGTAGCCCCTTGGCAGCCTGGCTCTCTGCTCCAGCCCTTGGTTTCAGCTCGCTCTGTTCTCCTGCTCCGTTAGGCCTGTGCTTGGACAGACACAGAGTGCGGGAGAGGGAAAGCGTAAATGGGTCCAACACACTAGGGCCATCTCAGGTGTTCTATTATAAACTCACAGAACTGAAACTCCCCTGAGACTAACTGCAGCAAACTATTTTTACCCCCTCCCCCCCAAACCACAGCATGATGTTGCAGAGAATTTGAACAGCTCCTAATTAGCCTAACACAGGAGGCCCCTTAATGAGTAAACAGCAATTTAAACCCTAGCATAGTACACAAAACAAACACCTA
This sequence comes from Galaxias brevipinnis, assembly GCA_036023535.2. Taxonomy (NCBI): domain Eukaryota; kingdom Metazoa; phylum Chordata; class Actinopteri; order Galaxiiformes; family Galaxiidae; genus Galaxias; species Galaxias brevipinnis. The sequence continues at coordinate 10,839 of JAVQIZ010044526.1, read as the reverse complement.
ATGTGAGATATTTGTTCCAAGGAACAGCAATGAGAATTATTTTAGTCATCGAGCCAGACCCTTTTGAAGAGCAGTGTTTTGACCTACTATACTTTGGAAAATAGTTAAGTCAGCATCTTTACAAATGTGCTGTTTGCATTTTTCCTTGGTGTAAGCCTTATTGAACATTGTAGGGAGGATCATTCATAACCCCTTGGCAGTCAGAACAGGGTGTTTTGCCATTGCCTGGTCTTCACATCACCTCTATTTTGCATACAATAAACATTCAGGAAGTAAGAGTACTCCAAAGACAGTTAAGGTCATGAGCGGAGATGAGAGAAAATGCAAAATGATGTAGGAAAAAAAGAAATCCCTGGCTCAGAACTGACATATCAGAGTGCCTTATTATGGATATCCATGCTTTGATGAAAAACTACACAAGACTGTCAGATTAGTTTCACAAAGACTCCTGCATTATGTCAATGTGTCGTTTTGACTGCATTTTGACTGCCAAATTCAGCTCACTTTCCCTTCTGAAACGGAGGAACTTTAAAGTGGTGTTTTTTTTAATCTTTGCAGACCTTTTTGTAATAATGTAGTTTAAAATTTTTTATTGAAGTAGGGGGCTTCTTTTGTTATTTTGTTATGAGGATTTTTTTTATTCCCTAGCTGAAGCCCCACTTTTAGAGGCACCAGTGATGCATGTCACACACTCTGTTTCCCCCTCTCACTGTTACTACACTATGCTTGCTCAGAAAATTCCTTTGCCTCCAAATTTTTCAAAAGAGAATGTCTGTGAGAGTCACATATTTGTGTATGTAGGTCGCATTGAGTGAGTGTGCTCCCCATTGTAGGAGAATTTCGAGCTTTCTTGCTTTGAAACTAATGAGCGATGTATTCCTTTTGAATTATGTTTCTGTGTGATAAGGTGTATCATTTGATATACTGTAGGCCTATGTCTTTCCTGCCTGGTTGGAAGACACATCAGATAAGAAATAAGACAAATAGATTTAAAATAGGTATTCATCAACTTGACAGAATATTGTTGCACCAATGCTGCATGCATCGCAAACATTATACAGTACAACGAAAGCTTGAGCTATGTTAGCTATGAATGCCCCCCTTGTGTCTTGAATATACTGACCGTAATATAAAATAACATTTAATTTCCAAATGGGAATCCACAAACAAGGCACTAGCTTCTTGCTAAGTGGAATACCCCTTTCTTGTTAACTGATAGAATTACAATTGGTTGGCTAGTTTCCCTTAAGATGCTCTGGAAAAGCAATGTTGTTAATTATTTTTAACTGGGTGCATTTCCCTCTCCACATAGCTATAAGTTATTGTATGGATTGCATGCTCTCATATTATTATATAAAGAATGGTATTACTAGTATGTTAATGAAGCTTGAGAAAGTAGTATGAAAATAGTATGCGGTGGTTATCATGTCTTATGATGAATTAGTTGTACTATTACCTCTCTCTATGCCTGTAAAAATGCTAAACATGCCATTTAGTGTCTTGGCATTGATATTCTAGGATGGTGGGTATGGTATTTAAGAATCAAAGTCACTTTAATCATGTTATACACCAGCAGAAAAGTGACAAAAGTGTTGACAAACTTTTTCATTAGCCTGAGTCTTTTCAACATACAGTATGTTGATCTTTCTTGAGATAGTGTAATAGTGCCCTCTCTAGGTGAATCAGTTAAAATGCTTTCGTTCTCACTGAAGGTTAAAAGAGTCCGGCAAAAATAATAGCATGACAAACATAAATGAACAACAAAAGTATTTATTCTTCTTTGTATCACTCTCCACATAAAAGTTATCAGAACTGAGATCTTCTGCATTTAATTTGTGCTGATATACAAGATTATATACTTCTAGATATAATACTTGTAAATTTAAATTGCTAACTTGGCTTGAATATGGTAACAGTTGCTAGACATGGCTATACAAGCAAAATTGGTATTACTGACTTTCTAATTAAAAACAAATCATAGTATTATAAAAAAAATTAAAAAAGGTTTCTAACATCTACAAGAACAGAGTTGTTGTTTTTTTTTTCTTTGTTGCTCCGCTGTAGCAGGGTGACACGATCTATGTTTTTTTTAAACCAAATTCTGTATTATTCAACGTCAAGCAGCTATCTATGTTCATTTGAATACAGAGATAAACACATCAGCAGTTTAAGTTTCTAGGTTTTTCTCCTAAAACATACATTATCGCAATTATGGCTACATTTACTATTCTGTTTCATAAAATTAAAACTGAATAAAAATGTCATTAGAGACGCCTGTATATTTGATATTAAATGGGATTGCAGTACTGGCAGAAATAAAGGAAAAAAAAAGCTAAATAGAGGCTGCAAGGAGAGTGGGCGTCCATTTTATTAGCCATGCAGCACTTTCCCAGCCTCCTGTGAGTGTGGCTTAATCACTTGTAAGACTTGATTGAGTGTGTGTTAATAAACATTAGGCTGTCTGTCTCCTCGTGGTGATTAGTGGTTTATGGGCTGTGCTCTCTCTGCAGGCTGAAGACGCAGTCCTGAAGATTGATGGAGGGCCATGCTATTCAAACAGCAGGCGTTGCTGAGACAGAAGCTCTTCGTGCTGGGCAGCCTTGCTATCGGGAGTCTCCTTTATCTAGTGGCCAGGGTTGGTAGCTTGGATAGGTGGGTACCACCAACTTTATCATGGTAATCACAACCACAATTTTCCATTTAACTTAAAGCACTGATGTCTAAGTAATATATGCATATTTGTCCTACCCACATGTTCCCTTCCCTTCACTTTTTTTTCTAATTAGGCTACAGCCTATTTGCCCCATTGAAAGCCGACTGGTCCCTCCTGGTGAGCCAGAGCAGATCCCTCTCCGAACCCTGCAGTATAAGCGCGGCCTGCTTCATGAGCTCCGCAAGGGCAATGCTACCAAAGAGCAGATCCGCTTGCACAACTTGGTACAGCAGCTGCCTCGGGCTATCATCATCGGTGTCCGCAAGGGAGGTACCCGGGCCTTGCTGGAGATGCTCAACCTGCACCCAGCGGTGGTCAAGGCTTCGCAGGAGATCCACTTCTTTGACAATGACCAGAACTATGCTCGAGGCATCGACTGGTACAGGGAGAAAATGCCCTTCTCTTTCCCGTACCAGATCACCATTGAGAAGAGCCCTGCCTACTTCATCACAGAGGAGGTGCCGGAGCGTATCTTCAAGATGAACTCCTCCATCAAGCTGTTGATTATTGTGCGAGAGCCCACAACACGAGCTGTGTCAGACTACACGCAGGTGCTGGAGGGAAAGGAGCGCAAAAACAAGACCTACCATAAGTTTGAGAAGCTGGCCATTGATGCCAATACGTGTGAGGTGAACACTAAGTATAAAGCTGTACGGACCAGCATCTATACCAAACACTTAGAGCGCTGGCTGAAATACTTCCCTGTAGAACAGTTCCACATTGTGGATGGCGATCGCCTCATCACAGACCCCCTTCCAGAGTTGCAGTTAGTTGAGCGCTTCCTCGACCTCCCTTCTAGGATCAGCCAGTACAACTTGTACTTTAATGCCACCAGGGGATTCTACTGCCTGCGATTTAACATTGTTTTCAACAAGTGCCTGGCAGGGAGCAAGGGACGCATCCACCCTGAGGTCGACCCTTCAGTGGTTGCTAAACTACAGAGGTTCTTTCATCCCTTCAATCAAAAGTTTTACCAAATCACTGGTAGGACATTCAGTTGGCCATAGGGTACTTTGAACTTGGTTGTTCTGTTGCCATTTGAAATGTTAAATGTCATGCTCAATAATAGTATAAAGTATATAAAAGCACTTTGGTTGACTTTAATACAGTCTTTAATACAAGAATATCAATGTGACCAAATATTGAAGGACGTCAATGTATGTTTATTTCTAAGTGTTTGAAAAAGTGGAAAGCGTGATTTAAGTTTTGTGATATTGCTAAATTATTCTATTTAAATCACTTGATCTTGCTAAATATTTCACCTGTTTGACACCTGTTTCCATTATAAATCCCAATAATCTAATGTGCAATAAACATGATTGTATTTGAATGGCCATTAATGGTATCTTTTCAAAATATTATTTAACACCTACATTTAGTTATGCTGTTACACAAAGCTTTAACTGTGATGCTTTTATGTAATACAACTATTAAGGAGTATACAATTATTAAAGAGACAAAGGGTCTTGTAACAAAATTGAGAAACAAATATGTATCTGCTCTTGTTTAATTGTTTTTAACTGCATGTGTGATCACATTACCAACACTGAATTGTAGGTGTTTGTATATGCTGTCTTTTTTTCATTCCACACTTGATTATGTATGGATTGATAATTGGTTTCCAAGAAGCACTCTGGTTATCCTACAAGATTTAAATATTTATTTATTCATTCATTTATTTATTTATTTTTTATTTATTTATTTAATGAATGAATGAATGAATGAATGAATGAATTGGTACTGAAAACATGTACCCTGAGTATTAAATAACATAAATAGAAAACAATTGGAGGGAAACACAATCACCTGTGGCTTATGCACAAGCTAAAAAACATTTAAGATCTATGATGAAAACAACTGCACACAGCTTTTACATGGGTTGTCAATAGGCTTGTTTTTACCATTGGTTTGCCAAAAAGCCATGAAAGTTATCTTATAGTTCTTGTCAAACCAATGTTTGTTCTGCTATAATCAACAAATTTGTCTTTAGTGTCTGTATCATAAGTGTGTTCTGTAACAAAAAAAAGGAAGATTTAATTAAAAGAACATTTAAACAAATGTGGTCAAATTTCTTTATTGATTTTAAATTACATAACATGGACTTGGATTATCCTTATACACAGAACATGGTAGTCAGCTTGTCTTTGTCAGTTACTCACATAAAAATATTGCCTCGGACAAAGTATTGAAAAGTGGTCATGTTTTCAAATTTGAGGTTATTGAGATTTGAGACTGTTTGCACCTTGACAAAATAAATTCCCCTGGGAGGACAGGACTGAAGTCTGCGGGTGGTAGGTATCCTGTGAGACATTAGACCGCCCATGCACTAAATTTGAGCCTCCCACTTCCAGTTCATTCAACGCTTGCGCTCATTCTTCTCACATCCTAATCATTTCTAAGCAAATTAACGTTGATAAACTCTTAAATCAAAAAGTATATTCGAAATGGCATATACTGTTGCAGGTGGAACCAAGAAGAAGGTCTGCTACTACTATGACGGTATGGATGTGTTATCTAAAATCGTACCATAGATAGCTAGCTTAGCCACCGAGCTAGTGCTGGATAGTGACGCTAACCTAGTCCTGCCTCTTTACGGTGCAGGGTTAGCCGCTAGTGTAGCTTAGAAGAGCTAGCGCTAAATAGCTAGTACCAAAGATAGCTAGCTAACGTGTTACCTTAACCAGTCGTTGCCAAATAAAAAAAGTAATATGGCAAAATGCGAATTAACTTTGGTTATTTCAATTTGTGTGTGCGAGTTTCTGTTGTAATTTGCACTGTTTAACGTTGAATATATTTGCTTTAGAATTAATTGGTAATTGCGCCACATTAACTTAACTTCCTAACGTATTTTAGCAAAACTAATAGCTTAGCCCAAGCCTATGCGCTGGCAGTGCTGCTACCGCAATTCTTTGTATTCGCCTTGATAACTTCAAAGGCCACTAGCCAATGTTTTTTCAAACCTAGCTATAGTATATGATTAGTATGAGACACTTATTTTATGCAAGCTAAAGCGTATATAAAGTATCCTTAAAAAAAACGTTGCTTCTCTATTTACAGCATTAAAAGTCAATATTTACTGGCAATTACTGAAAACTACGAATTGCTACGTTAATTTATTAAACATACATGTGATTTGTACCTTTTTCAGGTGACATAGGAAATTACTATTATGGACAAGGGCATCCCATGAAACCACACCGTATTCGCATGACTCACAACCTACTTCTGAACTATGGACTTTACAGGAAAATGGAAATATATGTATGTTTTCATCAATAGTTCCATTCGTAACTACAGTAACATCAAATAAGCATTGTGTAAATAAAAATTAAAGTTACTCATACTGATAGTCATCAGCTGTCTTTGATTTTTTTTTACAGAGACCACACAAGGCCACTGCAGATGAAATGACAAAGTACCACAGTGATGATTACATAAAATTTCTCAGATCCATCCGTCCAGATAACATGTCTGAGCACAGCAAGCAAATGCAACGGTGTAAGTTAATCACAATTGTCTGATCACATCACAAATCCAAATCACAAATGGAGCCTTGAAGTTTATTCTTGCATAAACCACTCAATAAATATGTTTAGGTTATTTAATTTGTTTGGCAAGGAAGATTTTACTTTTCAATATTCATTTTATAAAAATATTCAAGGCACTTATTTTTAATCATGTCCTCCATGAATGTATTCTGTTAAGTGATTTATTTAATTTTTTTTCTCCCTACAGTTAATGTTGGAGAAGACTGTCCTGTATTTGATGGGTTGTTTGAGTTCTGCCAACTGTCCACTGGTGGTTCTGCAGGTAATATTGCGCACATATCAACTCAAATGATTTGCTATAACTGAAACCTCTACTCTATATCATGGTAAATAAGAATTGTTCTCCCATTGAATCCCACAGATGATAGTAACTACAGTGAACATATCATTTGATACTTATTGTACAGTAGTTAGCTATACCACCTTTTATAGATAATACACAGGAGAAGTAGTTCAGCTGATGTTTGGTATGCTAAAAATTACCAATGAATGTATGCACAGGAAGAGTGTAGAGGCAGAACAGATATTTGTACAAGCTGTTTGTGAAGCTCTGTGCTGTCATCCACAGCGTTTGAAATATGCATTTCTATAAAATATACTTTTCCAACTCAACAATGTCATCTCTTGTCACTGAATCGTAGTAGATACTACATGGATTCACTAATTATATGTGCTTTAAGCTTGTGGCATCTGTTAGAATATATGATCAACAAAAACAACTTTTCCCATTGGCACAGCGGGAGCGGTGAAGCTCAACAGGCAGCAGACCGACATCGCAGTGAACTGGGCGGGAGGACTCCACCATGCCAAAAAGTCAGAGGCTTCAGGATTCTGTTATGTCAACGACATTGTGCTTGCCATCCTGGAGCTGCTCAAGTGAGTCATGTTTATCACGAGAACTCGATAACGATAGGTCGTGTTTAATTTGTTAGCGAATATGTAGTCTCAGAAGGGGTGTTGTAAAATACTTTATATATTGCTTGTGTAAAAGGTTCTCTCTAGTCGATCTGTCATTGTGTGCTCCTCTGACCCTCTCCCTCCTTCTCCCTAGGTACCACCAGAGGGTGCTGTACATTGACATTGACATCCATCATGGCGATGGTGTGGAGGAAGCCTTCTACACCACAGATAGGGTCATGACTGTGTCTTTCCACAAATATGGAGAGTATTTCCCTGGGACAGGAGACCTCCGGGTGGGTGTTTGTCTCAGACATCCATCGTTACTATTATTTTTATGTAATTTCCATTCCATTATGGATCATTACGCTCTCCTATGTACCTAATTTTGTTAGCCTAAACAAGTGTGTAATGTTTTGAATGATTCAATATGTGTGCACTGATACTTGTTTATTTTCTTAGGATATTGGCGCTGGTAAAGGCAAATACTATGCCGTTAACTTCCCTCTGCGAGACGGAATCGATGATGAGTCATACGAGCAGATTTTCAAGCCGGTAAGTATACACCGACGAGTGACTCGTGCTTATGCAGTATGTTTTTATTTCACCAGGCACATTAATTATATTGGGTTAATTATATCTGCCACTCACTCTGACTGTTCCCATGTTACTATGCAGGTGATGGCCAAAGTAATGGAGATGTACCAGCCCAGTGCTGTGGTTCTTCAGTGTGGTGCTGACTCCCTCTCTGGGGATCGACTGGGCTGCTTTAACCTCACCATCCGTGGTACGGACCCAGACACCCACTCTCCTGTCTGTCGCTTCTCACACACTTTTTTAGCAAACCAGTTGGTCAATCAGAGATGTTAATGATCAGTGTGTGATTGTGTGGACTTCATCTCTCAGGATCTGCAATGCTGTGACCTTGTTTTTCTCGTTTCTCGTCAGGCCACGCTAAGTGTGTTGAGTACATAAAGTCCTTCAACTTGCCTCTGCTCATGCTGGGTGGAGGCGGCTACACCATCCGCAACGTGGCCCGGTGCTGGACCTACGAGACTGCTGTTGCCTTGGACACCGAAATCCCTGACGGTATTTTACTCACAGCACACCAATTATTGATCACACAACGTTCTCAGTTTTCTTTTAGTTAAAGGAGATATAGCTGGATATATATTTGTCCGTCTCCAAGTATTTCTGACCGGCCTGCAGCAGTAGCAAAAAAAACGGGTCACGGCACATTAGCTCGATCTCTTCCCTGGAATTTCCTTTGGGAAAATGTTATAAGTCGTTCTCGACTAGAGAGGGATGGCCATGATATTTTTGTGCCCCACAGGGAGCTGACAAAGCAGGGTGAGTCTCTTTCTTACGAGTGTGTGACTGTGTCAGAGAGGGCATTATCGCAACCTGTCAAATGGGCCAGCAGTTCTGTTAATGGAATTTCAGCACATTACCCTTTTCAATATGACCTCCTCATACAGAACAATTTCAATAGCTTATAAAGCAACCTAACAGCTGTGAGATCCTTAATTTTTAGTTGAAAGGACCGATGTCTTAAGTCAAAGCACATACATCTTCAATCCAGCAGGTTTATTTTTGCTGTCACGTTTCCTTTGCAGTAACGTTCTAATGCTCCTATTTCAGAACTACCATATAATGATTATTTTGAGTACTTTGGGCCTGACTTCAAGCTGCACATTAGCCCCTCCAACATGACCAACCAGAACACAAGCGAATACATGGACAAGATAAAGTAAGTATATTTCAACTGTACTCTTAGAAGTTGATGTTACAGGGGATCCTGGAGGTTGAAATTTATTGGAATAGAGATTGTGGTATTACCATTACATGTGATATACGTCTAAGCACTCTGGACGTTCTGTGTGTGCTCTCAGGCAGCGTCTTTACGAGAACTTGCGGATGCTACCTCATGCCCCTGGAGTGCAGATGCAGGCCATCCCAGAGGACGCAGTTCCAGATGACACCGTGGACGAGGACACAGAGGACCCCGACAAACGCATGTCCAGTAAGATATCCTTCCACACCTATCTGCATAAAAGACAAAAACTGTTAACGCAACCCTTATTTGCTACATTTTCGAAAGTCTTCGTCTTCCATTGATTAGTCCGAGCATCTGACAAGAGGATAGCCTGCGACGAGGAGTTCTCCGACTCAGAGGATGAGGGAGAGGGAGGCAGGAGAAACGTGGCGAATCAAAAGAAGGGAGCCAAGAGGCCACGGGTAGAGGAGGATAGAAAGGAGGGCGAGGAAAAGAAAGTTGGTGAGTTTTAAGACCTTGGTATGCCCTGTGTCAGAGCAGGAATGAAAACATAACAGAAAATGTATTAACAAGGGTAAGCGGCGTATGATATGATTACTTGTGTCCCACCCCCCCCCCCACCCCACCCCACACTCAGAAGTAAAAGAGGAAGAGAAAGCAAAGGAGAGCAACACTGAAAAGACTGACGCGAAAAGGTGAGTTTGGGAGGCCGCCATTTTGCGTATGTCTCGTTAAATGGGCTATCTACCTCCATATGTTCACTGTGGAGGAGAGCTATATGGTCAAATCACATTGCTTCCTTCTTTGATTACTTGCACTTTATTTTATCGAGATGCGCTGTTGCATTGTATGGAAATCTTATTGTAAATGCCATCTTCGTAAATGTATTCCATCTACTTTGTTATAGGCCCAAGTCTTTGTAGTTAACCTTTTACCATTAGGTCAATACAAGCTGAAATTCTAGTGTGGTACTCATTTATGTACATTTTCAATTTACAGTGTTAAGACTGAGCAGTCCGGCAGTGCCTGATTATTTTCATGAAACAGGAACTCAGCGCTCTACGCTTCTAGGTTCAACTGTCATCCGTCACCGAACCAGCACTGTTATATTTATTAATCATTTCAATGTCCTATTCCTGAGCTTTGCTCTTTCCCTTTCAAATGTCTTAGTGAATTATTTGAATTCACAACCAACTTGCTGTACTTATTTTGATAACCCTTGGGAACACATTTGATATTACTGTTTGCTGGTCTGGTATCATAATGTGCTGATGTGTACTAATTTCTTCTTTTAATTTTTTTTTTTTAAGATTATGTTGGTCATCCCGTAGATTAACCTACAATTATTTAAGGTGTGGAAACTTTGATATTTTGCATTTGCCAATAAAACTATTTGTACTAATGTTTTATGCAGTTACAACGGTCGATTTTTTTATCTCGTCTTTCAATATACAGTTTAGCCACACGGTGGCCTTATAGCACATAAAAAATGTATCAAGTTTATATCAGACTGCAGTATTGCCTCAGCTTCGAAAGCGGTCCAGCATAGCATACCGGAGAACCTTGTTTTTTTAAACACTTATAATATAATAAAAGGATGCTTGACTGTCCAAACCTACCAAGCGCACTGCGCAGGCTGCAAGACCAACACTGAGGAAGCATCGTCTTCCCAGCCAGGCCAACCCAAGGTAACTGCAAGCAAACTCGACCTTAAGTGACATCCTCTCTAGCTAACATGTAGCTGTTATTACTGAAACGACACACATGTTTGAGAGTAAGCTAAGGCACAAATAGACATTTTAAAGACATTGTTTCAGAAATGGATAATGAGGTCTCGTATTCTGAGTTGATAACTGAATATATTGCAGCCAGATCGCTAACTTGTCAGCGTTACATAATCAACT
>JAVQIZ010044490.1:0-30392 GCA_036023535.2 Galaxias brevipinnis | reverse complement strand
TGGATAGATGAAAGCCTTCAAGGGAATTTGTTCTTTGGTCTTTTTTGTTGTGAGCAATATTCTTCAATCTTGCATGCATTATTGGCGATTAAGCTATCTTATGTAATAAGAGATCTTGCTACCTAACAACATTTTCTCATTCCTGTAATAACAAACTAAATATTGTATTTATTGTGTTTAATGGCTTTGTAGATGCATATGCATTTTGTATGTATTGGGCCTTAGACATAAATAATACAAGCTGACAAATTACAGACAACTGCATACCTATTTGGAGTAATTACAACTAGATCAAATCAATCCTGTTACGCAATCATAAGTATGCAATTACAGCCTGTTACTAATTAAGTAAATTATACCCTGCTGTTACATATAGTATTTAATCTCAAATATGATCTTTTCTCTTTTTTTCAGACCCACCCTGCTGTTACAGAATATTGCAGTGAGAATTGGTGAACCCTGTTAAGCGACTTCCAAAGGAATAGGATTCAGAGGAATACAATCACCAATCAGTGGAAGCTGTAGTTTATGACGGTACTACACATCTTTTCAAGGTCATCTCCACCTGTTACTCTTCCCATTTCTGTTATTCTGGCCAGCTGAACACAACAAAAAGACAGCATGGCTAGAGGGCGATTCGACTGCTGTCTGCTGAGCCAAGTGTTTTCTGGCTTTATCCTGGCATCCGTTGGACTGTCCTCTATCCAAAACAATGAGTGTCCCCAGCTGTGCGTATGCGAAATACGTCCCTGGTTCACGCCTCAGTCCACCTATAGAGAAGCCATTACGGTGGACTGCAACGACCTCCGTCTCACGCGTATCCCGGGGAACCTCTCCAGCGACACACAGGTGCTCCTGCTGCAGAGTAACTACATTGCCAGGACCAGCGAGGAGTTGGAACAGCTCTTTAACCTGACGGAGTTGGACCTGTCCCAGAATAATTTCAGCAACATCCGGGATGTTGGCCTGGTGAACATGTCTCAGCTCACCACCCTCCACCTGGAGGAGAACCAGATCACAGAAATGCTCGACTACTGCCTGCAGGACCTTAACAACTTGCAAGAGCTCTATATCAACCACAATCAGATTAACAGCATTTCACCAAATGCCTTTTCTGGTCTCCACAACCTTCTGAGACTCCACCTCAATTCAAACAAAATCAAGGTCATAGACAATCGCTGGTTTGAATCCACACCGAACTTGGAGATCCTTATGATTGGGGAGAACCCCGTCGTGGGTATAATGGACTTGAACTTTAAACCTCTGGGTAACTTGAGGAGCTTGGTGCTAGCTGGAATGGATTTGACGGACATCCCTGGAAATGCCTTTGTGGGACTTGACAATCTCGAGAGTCTCTCCTTCTATGACAATAAGCTGGTCAGAGTGCCTCAGAAAGCCTTTCAGAAACTACCTAATCTTAAGTTTTTGGACTTGAACAAAAACCCTGTGCATAAAATCCAGGAAGGAGACTTTAAAAACATGCTACGGCTGAAAGAGCTCGGTATCAATAACATGGGGGAGCTGGTTTCGATCGATCGTTACTCCCTAGACAACCTCCCAGAGCTCACCAAGCTGGAGGCTACACACAACCCCAAGTTCTCCTACGTCCAGCACCAGGCCTTCCGTGACGTGCCGGCCCTGGAGAGCCTCATGCTAAACAACAACGCACTGAACGCCCTCTACCAGTCCACCGTGGACGCCCTGCCCAACCTGCGGGAAATCAGTATCCACAGCAACCCCCTTCGCTGCGACTGCGTGATCCAGTGGATGAGCTCCAACAAAACCAGCATTCGCTTTATGGAGCCCATGTCCATGTTCTGCGCCATGCCCTCGGAGGTTAGAGGTCAGCATGTGCGCGAGGTGTTGCAGAAGGACAACGTGCCCCAGTGTCTCCCCATGATCTCCCACGACACCTTCCCTAACCACCTGAACCTGGATATAGGCATGACCGTGGACCTGGATTGCCGAGCCATGTCCCAGCCCGAGCCCGAGATCTACTGGGTCACGCCTATGGGGAACAAGGTGGAGCCGGACACCCTCTCTGATAAGTACAGCCTCAGCGGTGAGGGCACTCTAAGGATCTCTCACATCCAGGTGGAGGACTCTGGCAGGTACACCTGCGTGGCCCAGAATGCAGAGGGAGCAGACACTCGAGTGACCTCCATAAGAGTGAACGGGACTCTGTTAGACAGCACTCAGCTGATGAAGGTCTACGTCAAGCAGACCGAACCCCACTCTATACTCGTCTCCTGGAAGGTCAACTCCAATGTCATGATCTCTAACCTCAAGTGGTCATCTGCTACTATGAAAATAGACAACCCACACATCACTTATACAGCCAGGGTACCTGTGGATGTGCACGAGTATAACCTGACACATTTGCAGCCTGCCACTGAGTATGAGGTCTGTCTCACCGTCTCCAACATCCACCAGCAGACGCAGAGATCATGTGTTAATGTGACGACCAAGCACGCTGCCTTCGCTGTGGAGATCTCCGAACAAGGGACTAACACGGCTCTTGCGGCGGCGATGGGAACCATGTTCGCAATAATCAGCCTGACCTCCATGGGTGTGTACATCACCAAGAGATGGAAGAGGAAAAGCTATCACCATTCCCTGAAAAAGTACATGCAGAAAACCTCCTCCATTCCGTTAAACGAGCTGTACCCTCCTCTCATAAACCTGTGGGAGGCAGACAGTGAGAAGGAGAAAGAGGGCTCCTCAGAGACAAAGCCCAGTCAGGTGGACACCACAAGGAGCTATTACATGTGGTGAAAGCCACCACCCGTGGAAAATCCAGACACTCTTTTTCTTTAAGGAGCACAAATACACACCTTCGCTTCTTTGTATTAAAGTGAAGCTCTTTTTTCAGTTTCATTAGCTTTGCCTATTCGAGGCAAAGGACAGACTGGAGTTTCAGACTTTTTTAGTATAGTATAAGACACTTTTTTCTCTTGCCCCTTTTCAACACACAATATGGCAGCTTTGTTTAGCTTCGGGGACTTGGTTGTCACTGTGCTTTATTTTTTAGAACTTGTTCATAGTTCATATATATAAATATATATATATATATAGCACAGCATGGGTATAGTCAGTTTGGGCCAATGCAAGAGATGAAATAAGATCAACTTTATCTGTAACTCTGGCAGTATTCTTAGAGAATGCAATGTATTTCTTTCTCTTGTAAAACAGTTTAACTGTTAACTGTTGTGCACTGAAGTATATAAACACATTTGTCTATAATTGACTCAAATATAAGCTGACAGAGTACGTTTAGACTTTATATACCGTGTATTGAGTAACGTTAGCAATTGTTCTGTAATGTTGTATCAACTATTATTTAAAAGTTTTCACATTAAGAAATAGTTGTTTTTATTTAGCACCTGAGTTTGCAGAACAAATGTAAATGAGCAATAGAACTATGAATGTTTCCGAGTTAGTAAGTAGACAAAAACATTTTATTTTTAATTTTTATTTTGCTATAATGTCAACAATCACTGATTTTGTTGTGGTTTATAACACAATATGTTGTTTAATGAGAAGAAAGTCAGAATAAAAATAATTTTTCCTCATATTTTTTATACCATGATTTCCAACTCCAGTGTGATGTTTTTCAGTATGCCACTGTTTTGTAAGTTTTTTTCTTTTGATATATGCTGTGCATGGCGGAATTACATTATCTATCAATGTTATTATTTTGATGAAGAGCATGATCAGGGAGGATACAAACACATGAAATGATGTGCTAAATCACAATTAACAATGTATAATTAAACTCAGCCCCTTTTAGTTTCCAATTATGGCATCAAACTGACTTAAAGGAGCAAACATTCAAATCAGAAAGGTGCAAAAATAATTGGAACTCTAACATTCTGAGGAACTCGGTCCGCTGTCTAACAAAATGTTGGTTCTTAAACGTTTGATGTAAGAGTTGAGTGAAAAGCAAGCAACAGGAAAATGATTTGTCTGCCTAGATTCAATAAGAACATTTTTATAGTAATGGCCATGGTTAAAACAGCATAGATTGCAGCTAACATGCTGTACTCAACTGGAAAATATCAGTTTCAAGATATTTGCATTGTTTACGTGGGAGGGAATTTAACACACAGGTCTGAGGTCTGGGCCTCCAAAGTTCTGTTTCAGAGTTTACACTGAATTAGATATATCATAATCTCAGAGGAAAAAAAGAGCTCTCAATTAGTACAGTTTCTATGAATAGGGAACTCCATTTTGATCTGTTTCTTCAGCAAGATCCGTTTCTTGTTTGATTTAGATTGACAGCTTGGGGAATGGTAATATTGCCTTTTTTAGGGTCTCCTGACAATATAGTTCCTCTTATGTTATTTTATGCTCTTGTCCTTCCCCCTTTCTCTAGAGGAACAACACACTATCCAATCTGCATTTTGCCTCTAGATATAGCTGTAAACTGTTTTGCATTTTGTGTTATAGTTGTAGAGACTGACTGAATTAACATTATTGTTTCAGCTTTTGTTTTTACTGGCTTGAGTCCCATGCTACTAAACAAACTTTTGCTATTATAAATTTATCACATATTGCAGATTAACTCAAACTATTAGTGGGACATGGTAAGAAAAGGTGGAAAAATATGTAACGTTTTGAGATGTCTGGTGGCTCTCTAAGCAAATGTCATTGAATGTCACAGACCCCTTTGGGGAGATTCTTCAGCTGAAAATGATTGACAAACCCGGAGAAAGATAGTGGTGGATTGGCCTTTACCGACCGTTGTGCACTGATATTGTTACCTTGAACATTGCCATCTCCATCCCCACCGCCATCTCAAAGATACTTTATTGATACTCTATTATGTCTCTCTGCCATCTCAGAAAAATGCTAAAACTTGGGACCATGAATGAAAGCTTTTAGAAAGGCTCGAGGGAATCAAATTTTTTTCCAATCCCCTCGGCTTGTTTCCATGACAACCCCTAGCTGCTTCCACCTGCGGAAGCTGGCAACTGCGTGAAGAAATCCCCCAAGGCACACAGCCTGGAATATCACAACTTCCTGTTGTCAAGACAAATACAAAAAACACAATATACCTTTTTAAAAGTGTGAAAAAAGCATTTCACCTTGGATTTCAAGGAATTACGAAACATTTCTTTTAACCACCCCCACCCCCACCATTTCTTTTCCAACAAGCTTTTGAGGACTGTCTAAAACTTCACGAGACACAGCCAGGACTCAATACATCTGACAATTTTGTCTCATTACAATTTAGTTTTCCTGACAGAAATGGGCCATTGCTAAAACCATGGTTACTAGAAAAGATCAATTCTTAGAAGTTTGATAAAGCTCAGGCACAGCTCAAAAACTACAATTAGATCCTTGATGCAGAGACAACTAATTTTGTCTGCAAGCAGTTTGGTCCACTGTGAATATGTATTTAGAGATTTATTTTATTCATATTCCACCCAAGAGCAAGCGTTGTTCTCTTAAGTAGTCTGCCTCATGCTCTGTTGGTCTGTTGATAGCTCAGCTACCTAGTCCAAGGGGTACTTTCTGTCCCCACATTAGAGCTATAAGATTTCCCACAACAAATTCATAGCACACACACTCAGTGCAATCTGCAATCTTTCTACACTGCATAATAAAGTCAAGTCCTGCAGCAGGAGCTGGCACTTTTCATTAGGCTGCCTCTTCTGCAACTAGGGTTAACCCTAAAGTAGGCCCGGTGTAATTAGAGCAGAAAGGACAAAAGATCATCTGAGGCTTACTGCTTCGATCATTGCAGATGCTCTGACTGCATTGAGAAAAACAGATAAGTTGGGGTCAACCGCAATTGTACTCGTGTCTCTGAATGTGAGCAAACAGATTAACTTCATGGTGATATGGATGAGCCTAAAACATGAGAATGTTTAAGCTTTGAGAGTTCACTAAACCTAAAAACTAAATATTTTCAGAGGTCAATTGCGATACACCATGCTGTTATAAGACAGGTAACACTGCAATTCTTACTGTATTGCCAATGGTAATTAATTATTGACCGCAACATAAATGCTTCAGTAAGAGTTATTTATAGATTGTTATTTATGAGCATTTGAGTGGACTAATTCCTTGTTGTTTGTTTCCAGGGAGTGTCTAAGTCATAAACAACCTAAACAAGAGATTTTACTACAAGTGGCAATTGAGCATGCTACTTAAACATGGCTCATTGGGATAATCTTTGAAATTACTTTTAATGCAATGCATAATCTGTAGCAAAATCATTATAGAATAACTGGCATGAATCTCTCTTTTATTAAACATGTTGTATTAGGGGAACAGTTTCAATCTTTCCCACAATGCATCCACAATATAATAAAATACATCTATCAACTCTGGTAAAGTTTGTGAACTTCCATAAACGAAATATTTTGCATTAGCTTTGAACAAATTGACCTTCTCAAAATCTGGGGCAAGATAGTAGCTATTTATTCACAGCTACATAAGACTATATATACATCATGTAGTCCATAATGATATGGGAATGACTGTGAACAAATGGAAACAATAATTGATGAATAAACACCAGTTCACTACATTGCATCCTCGTGTCCCTCTCCCATCATAACCAAGTTAATGTCATGCATTTACAGCCTAATGAAAACAGCATCATATCGAACAATGGTACTGACATTTCACCCTGCAGTCTATTAATTCAATAAGGTTACTAAGATTAATATAGATTTTATTGTGATTGCAAACTATTGATATGTTTGTTTAATAAAACCATTATGGCTAATAACAAACAAATTGTTGGAATTTGTTGAAAAAGTTTAGTGCCATATTATACTGTACAGTATATCTAGACCTGTGGCAATATTGTGTATCATTCATTAGTTTTTATTGTTGTAAAAGCTCATTATACAGCAGCTCACAGTAACTGTTGTTACTAGACAAAAATAGAAGTAAACTGTGTTGTGTTGTGTCTGTGACCATTGTGCATAGTTTTAAGCCTCTTTGATAGCACAATGTTTAATTTAGTCAGAAAAGGCTATACCTAAATGTCTTGGCACACAGCTGAACAGTGTGAGTTCCCTAGCAGAGCACACCTGGGAACTGGGAGAATTCTAAGATACTGTTGATCTTTACTTTACAAAAAATATAAGCATTTAACAGTTATTTTATTGACCCTACGTTATATAACATATTTCACTAACGGTATTGTCATAACAATAATGGAAGCAAACGTAAGTGAGTGTAAAAGCACGATATATTTCAGCAGTATTACTCAAGTGTTCAGCGCATAAAGCATAGTTGAACTGATTGTGCTTCTGTTTTCTCCCAGGGCCTAATTAAAAGCTTTGCCCTGCGGTGTCGGAAATATGCAGTGCATCTCCAAGCACATCACTATTACGGCTTTTGTTGTAACAGATTCTTATGAGAAGGGGACATAAACATAGCTTTCTTAATTTATGCTATCCCTAGTATATAAATATCAGACAAAAAAAATGTCATGTAAGTCATATTAGAAAACAAGTCAATACAGTAAAAATTATATTCGAAAGCTTTAGAAGGATTTAATGAACTGTTACTAAATAAATAAACACTGTATGGTTCTCGGCCATGATAAAAGATTTTTGGAAAATAGAACGTATCATTAATTTAGTTAGACCTAGAAATGGTGCTTTGGATGGGCGGTTGCGGGATATCATTGAATATTTTCAAATATTTTTGTCTCCTCCTCCCAGATCGGTGTTAATTGGCTTCTACTGGACGACCCATTTAAAGCACGTGCAGGTTCTGTGACAGAACTGAGTAGAAGAAAAATACAGAACTGCTTTGATTGCTTGATCATGCAGTAATAGAGGGATTGCTTCAAGAGCAATCCATAAAGAATATATAGGTCAGCAACAGTCATTCATTGGCAACTGTTCAAGGGGCAGTAATATGCCAATGGAAGACACAAATTATGACACTAGTGAGTATTTAATATTCCACTTCTATTTTAGTCTGTGGGAAACTAAGGGATCCAGGGCTCCCTTATAAAACAGATCTCTACCTCAAAAGGATTCATCCAGTAAAATAAAGGATGAATAAAAAAGTGTAGATTCAGACTTATTCTCAAGCGGGAATTTTTAAAGGTGTCTAAATGATTGGTAAGTGATAACCCCAATACACAGCTACATCCCTATGGTTTTGTTTGTAATCAATCCTACTACTTAGGTATCTTCAACATGATCAAAATGTCAACAAATGAGTATGTTGTATTTCAGCAGTACAAAGATTGTTGAATTTTGACTATGCTACAACCGGTCAGTCTTTTGTGCATTCCTCTTGCTATTAAATAAGGGGTTGACATCTTGTAAAGCCCTGTCTACATATTGTGTTAGTCATCAGATTTTTCAGTTGAGCACAAAAGTTACTTTTTCATTTTGTAAGCAGATCAGTGCACAGTATAGCAGAATCTCTGGAGTATCTTGAGTGGTATTTACAGTAAGAAAATATTCCAAACAGAACATCGACAGTGATTCAGCACCATGGACAGTAACCATACTGAAACTCAGATTATCTCTCTTTCCGTATAGTGGATTTGCCCAGTCAGAACATTGCAATATCACAATAGACATTAGACTATTTTGTCTTTTTAGCACAGGAGGAAAGGATAAGTATGTGCCTAGAGGTTAATACAGGAACCAGGGATTCTCAGCCACTGCAAGGTAAGTGGAAGTTAAACAAGAGGATTGATTGGATTTAGAGAGTGGTTCTACTTGAGAGAATAAACCTTTTTTACAAGGTGATGCCTGGCTGCACTTGACTGTATGCCACTACACTATTCATTGATTGCTCAAGGCTATATTGAATAGTAAGAGAGTTTTTCCTTTTAAAAAACATAAAACATGTATTGCTTGTATTGTATTGCTCAGTTGTGAAATGCATAAAAGCAAAAATAATTTAAGGACAATACATTATGTTAAGATATACACATCTGTTATTAATAAAACATTCTATTCATGAAATAGTACCAGATTACACTTTCTAATAATTCATGTTAGTTAATCTTTTGACAGAATACATTCTTTTCTATTCCTGTTCAATAAATATTTAAAAGCATCTTGTGTGTATGAAGTCACTGACACACAGGAGTGCATCATGTAACCATTCCTGTTGCCTAGCAGCAGAGTATGTCACACGGGAGTCTCATGAGACTTCTGCTCCAGGGCGTGCAAATGCAGGCTGAAGTCACTGTTCATTGCATATCAGAATTTTATTTTTGGTAAGAATGCTGAGAAACATTCCAATGGGTCTTTGATGATGATTCCTAAACAGGGACATGTCTCTCTCTCTTTCTCATTCTGTCATTATATGTTTTTGCTATCTCTTTGTTTTACCTGATAGTTCTGTCTCTCTTTTACTTTAGAAGGCAGTACTGCATGTCCTGTGCCTTTGTGGAATAGTCATGGAAAGGCCCCTTTCTGGGAATCGACAGTGCAAAGACAAAATGATTAAAAAAAATCCATTCAGGTGGATAATGAAGGCAGACAAGGGGGATTTTTGAAATTTAATTTTGTTGTCCACAGTCAAACAAGACAGAGAGCCTCACTAAGAATCTGAAGCCAAGTAAATCAGTAGAGGAGAACAGAGAGCATTGGCATGTTGTTTGTATTGTGTGCATGGGACGTTTCTATCATACTATTGGTTTTCATTGCACTTTGACCAATTGTATTCTACCCTCAAAGTTAACTGCCATTGTGTTGTTCATGTGTTGATATGTTCTCATTATATCCGGTCCTGCTGACCAAAAGAAAAAATACCTATCTGAACTCAAAAATACTTGTCTCAAAAAGTGAAAGAGGGGAAATGGATGGGGATGGTCTTATAGCCAAACAGCATTGGAAAGGGTAGACATATCAAGTGAAATGACATTATTCACACAAGTAGTAAGTGCCATTAGCACCGTTCATGTACTTGTCAGTACTGGGGCTATTTTTGTCCTCAAGCTCATTACTTTTATAGGGCATGTTTTTTTCCCTACACCTTTTGATGGAGTGGCACGACCAGCTTTAGAAAAAGCTTGACAACAAACATTTTATGTCCACATGAGATAGATACATTGTTCATACTGTAATACTAAATTATTCAACCATTTATTGGCACACCTTATAGAATATTAACAATCCAATCATCAATGATTTCATTGACAAGCTTTGTAATTGTAATAGTGCAAATAAACAGATGGTGAAAAGTTTCCATTTGTAAAAGATCAACATTACAATTAAATTACTTGAAAATATTTGATAAAATACTACTTCGAGTTGTGACTTCAAGGCCTGAGATGCAGCCTAAATCCTCCACCATCCATGTGCTCTCTCTCTTTCTCTCTCTCTCTCTCTCTCTCTCTCTCCCTTGCTCTCTCTCTCTCTCTATCTGACACACACTCAAAGCTGCCGAAGGGTCCGTTTTGTTTGCTGCTGAAATGCCATCCCAATATGGCTTCTCCCCTTTGTGCTTTCTAATTCACCAGAGAATATTGTCTAATAATTTAAATACAACAATGTACAACTCCTCCCCTGGCAAAGAATGTAATTCCAACAAAATCACGTTTTATTCAATTTTCACAGAATTTCGAACAGCAAACCTACACTGTAGTGATATGTAGGTATTTTGCATCAGGCATTTATGTAGGCCTTTTTTGTTAGGGTTATGGTTAAGATTAGGGTTAGTTAAGGCTATCAAAGATTGACCTTGAAATCACAGTAAAGCAACAGTCTGACTCTGCAGTAGAAACAGTCTACTTTGGACAGTAGACTACTGTATTGTGGAAACGTTCAAGAGGTGAGACTAAATCAGGTGACTATGTCCTTCCCTGTTTCACTTCTGCGCCTCCCCCCCCCACGTGCGTGCACACACACACACTCCCCATGGGTTCCAATAACAGATGGAGGTAAGTGCTTCAAAAGACTCATCCAAGACATTCCAATTGTTGTCCATTTGCTGTGATAACTCCAAGATAATGTGGGTACACCCTTACCTGTTGTGGGGTGTCATGGGCAGGGATGGGTGGTCCTCTTCATTCCTGTCTCACTGCTGTGGCAGGCTGTCCCCTACAGGGCTAGACTTAATTTTGTCTGAGCTATCATCTTGGAACAGCGGGATTTCACGTCATGTGATCATATGCCATGGTCATGTTGATATTAACTGTGTCAAGCTGGTATGAGAAATTACTCCAACAAATAAAAATGTGACGAGCTTTGTTCTCAAAGAAGGACAAATAAGGACATTTTGAGGGGAAATATATTAAATATATTACATGAAGTTTATTGAACAGGATTTCGTAATGTGATGTATGACCAATATGTAACATTGATGGAACATTATGCAACTATGCACTATCATACATTTTAAAATGATACATTTTGGAAGTAAGCTGTTGCAGAAGTGGTTTGGTGCCATATTCACATTGTGATTACTTTATGCTAATTACTTACTCGTTCACTACCATCTTTTCAATGCAGATGCAAAGCGCTATCTGTATCCATACCTCACAACGTGACCTTGTAAATTAACAGCAGTTTATTTTACCAAGCTCAACGGCGTTATGTTATTATGTTATTATAGCCAGCTGCGCCTGCATGAATGCTAAATTAAATGCAATTTAGAACTGGCTAAACACAGTATTTCTAAGACGTGGGAACAACCAGAGCTGTCTCACACCTGATCGTTCGGATTTTTGCCAGCGAAACAATTCTGCCATCTGCAGAATGGAAACCGAAAATGTACAGAAATTATTAAAATAGCAGTGATTAGTTTATCAAATTAATGCGTGACAATAATTTTTAAAAAGTTACATAAACTCAATTAATACAGATAGAGTGAATCACTGAGTGATTATAATAATGATCTATTCGCAGAATTGTTTTTACACAATATTATGTAGGGCCTTAAACTTGCGCTAGGGGGTGCTAGCTGTATTCGCCTTTATTCTTAATTTCCCCCTGGTGCTGTCGTGTGGCACTGCGTGAATTTGGTCTCCAAAACGATAGTGATATCGTTTGTTAGCCGTCGAGGCGAGAGACAAGTAACTTCAAACGTCATGAATTCTCAAAATTATGTTGGTCAAGATATTAGCCATGGCATGGAGATGGTTCCAGTTCTTACCGTCAGCGGAGAAGAATACCCAACATTTCAGGTAGCCCACTAAAACACCAAACGTGCCCAGAAATAAAATGTTCCTTAACAGATAATGTTGTATGCAATGTGCATTAATGTGCTTATGTAGTTGTATTGGAGAAATAGTTATGGGTTTCAACCAGTCGTGTTGCCAGTCTGGTGTTCTTTTGCTGAACTCTTCCTTTGCTCACTACATCAGCTAACGCCGCTTGTCCAAATCCGTAAAAAAAAAAAAATACATTGTCCAGCTCCGTGTTTTCCCACTGCCACCACTTGATGGCAGCATAGTTTCACTGTGATTTACGTAACAAACTTTGACTTAAGAGTTCAATAAATAATAATTTTAAGTAGGCTAACCCAAGATACTTCTCTTCTCTTTGAAGCTTTATTCACAGTTAAAAATGTATTTGATCTGCTGTAGATAAGTATCTGCTCTAAACAAAGTGAGTACAAGTGGGTGATATTTTTTAAATTTAATTTAGCTTATGCCCCTCCAGTACAGCATATGACTGTCAGTTTGTCAAATAAGTGAGTTATGGGCTGTGTTAGTAGACATGTTTGTCAATATGGTTTAATCATATTTCACCCTTAAATGTTTCAGTATACCCCAGAGAATGTCCAGGGGCCAGGATGTGAAATTGACCCCAGTGAGTTGACCATACCTGGGTGCTCCTGCGATTCCATCAGCTGCCCAGCAGATAGCTGCTCTTGCCTTCTGTCATATGGACAGACGTATGACTTCCAAGGCAGACTGCTGGATAAGGACAGTGCTACTGACACAGACTACTGCAAGCCTGTCTTTGAGTGCAATGCTTTGTGTGGTTGCAGTGAGCTCTGTTGTAACCGTGTGGTGCAGAGGGGCCTGGAGGTAAAGCTGGAAGTCTACCTCACTGAGAAAACGGGCTTTGGGGTCAGGGCACTGGAGCCCATCCCTAAAGGGACCTTTGTGTGTGAGTATGCAGGGGAGGTGATTGGCTATATGGAAGCCAGACATCGGCAGAGTGCTCAGGGCCCTAAAGACAACAACTACATCATAGCAGTTTGTGAGCATGCAGGCCAGGGCCACGTCAGCAAGACCTTTGTAGACCCTGCCTTGACGGGGAATGTGGGCCGCTTTCTTAACCACTCCTGCCAGCCTAACCTGTTCATGGTGCCAGTGCGGGTACACTCCATGGTGCCTAGACTGGCACTGTTTGCTGGCAGGGATGTTCAAGCCATGGAGGAACTGACGTTTGACTACTCAGGGGGCTATAGCAACCAACCTGCTGTAGAGAAACTGGCACAAAGAGACACTGGCACAGTGGCTCAGAGGAAACCATGCCACTGTGGAGCCCAAAACTGTGCCCTCTTTTTGCCAATGGATGCATCTATACTTGACAATTAAAAGAGCATAAACATTTGTTTGAGCTTTTTGTATCAATGGTAATAACCAACTACATCATCTTACCCACTACATGTATTTGTGCCTCACTCCCTGACAGTGTATTATAGAATTTTCCCCATTCCAATTCTTCTCTGCCCAAATGTTTGTCCTGTGTATTTTAATAGTCTTTCTCGTGCCAGTAACTGCTAACACCCAATATTGGATGAAATGCTAAACATTCTCTATTTGTGGGTAGGGAAAGACTTGGTAAAAGGCTGCTCTCTTTCTATTTTACTTTACCAGGGAGGGCTTGTGTTATGTAGGGCAGGTCCCAGATGACCAAGCTATCAAAGCACTTCACTCTAGAAGTGTCATCTTGCCTTGGCCTATATGAGCCCAGGGCCCATTTTTTCCACTAAAAACAAACAATATTATCAAGTGAAACATATCACTCACAGTCTAAATGTATTGTATTAACAGTAAGAAAACGTCAGATGTTTTTTTTTATACGTTGTCATGAGACAATCAGGATACTGTTTCTCAATGTGCCCCTGGTCCCCAACCAGCAAAGAATAGGCTTTACAACGACTGACAACAGTATAATAATGGAGCCCGTCACTGTTGAGCAATTAACTATATAAGCTATACTGTCGTTCTCTAGTGATGCATGTCCTCTTCAAGTTATCCAAGTCATTCCATTGGACTCAAACTTCATCAGAGGTGGGAGCAATTACAAAGGGCCGAAGGGTATTTTTATATAGCAATGGGTCTTATTCCCCTGTCATGGGAGGGGTGAGTGTGTCCCACTTTACTGTGAACGTTCTGTAATCAGGACCATCTCCTCTCAAAATGTTCCATTTCTAGTCTAGACCTGCTTTCATCAGAGCTACTTTATTAATATCTACATCTGGGTTAATTAGAAGGGTGCCCATGTTCCATCCAGAAATGAGACCAGCGATCACATTTGGGCGTAGCAACTCTAATGTGAGGAAATGGAAACCCTCTACCAATCAGGTTCCCGCCGTTTATTTATTTATTTATTTTAAAGAAGATTGATCGCATGACTATTGACAAAAAATGTTCTCAGCAGTGAGGGTTAACATAACTGATGTTATTTTATATGCATAGGATCTTTTGTTCATTAGTACCCCACTGCTTGGGCTGCCAGCCCACTTATATCCCTTGAAGAGATGCACCTGTGGCTTCAATGATCGACTGTGACACCAGCTCTTGGATTGCTTTAAAAACAGGCAATTTCCTGAAACTTTTTCTGTTGTAAGCTGAGATAGCAGCCTAATCTTGATTGTAATGCATGACTCGTTAAGGTCCTGTGTGAGCTGTCTCTTAAATCTCTATGGAAACAGAATGTGTATACAGTAGGTGATTGGACAGCAGTTTGGAGGCGGCTATGTTCTACACAGACTCTTCCTAGATTGAAACGGCATACCTCATTGCCAGGACAGTCACCTAGCAACCACCAGTTAGTCCTATTAGGCGAGTGTCCCATCTTGTGATGGCCACTCTAGACACAGCTGTCTGTGTGATATACATGTCCACAAGAATCAATGGGACAAACTTTAACATTTTAGACCATACTACAATAGAGAACTCAACTACATTTACTTATGCCAACAATATGCAAAGTTTATATTGTTGCTGGTCTAGAAACCAATGTTTTTCGAAAAGCACTCAAGGACATCAGTATTTGGTCATGTACAGAAGCATTGTCTGTTTTGAAAAGTTCTTTATCTCAGGATGAAGTATGACTTTAGAATGACTTCGTTCTAGTTAGAAACATTCTAATAAAAAGAGAATGGGCGTCCTCTGTCCATATAAGTCAACACTGTGTTGATATCAATTATCAGTGGGAATTCCATTTTATGTGTGTAATGGAATCAGAGCTGCTGGCCCTCTGTCATCCTTAAGTAGAGCACCTCTCAAATGAGCAGACAGATTGCCACCAATCGTGACCTAGCCAAACAGAAAAACTATCCGAAAAATACCTAAAAAAAACAACCATGCAGCTTAGTGGGATCTTAGTGAACAAAAGTGTTATATAAGATAGAAAATTGTATTTGATAACTGAATACTGTCCAAGTGTAAAGTAATGGTGACAGCCACTGACGGGAAAATATTCATGTGCGTGTGCTTTTCTTTTTCTTTATCCATACAGTTCAAGGAGAATACACTGAGTGTAAATTCGTCCAAAAATATATTGAATATAGATAATTTCTATTAATGGGAGGACGTACATTTTGTTGTTGATGAACAATTGTCTTCTGTCTTTGACATTGCCATTGTTAACCCACAGAATTGCTTGCAGCATCCCGGCTTTTAATAGTCACTAGCCACATGTTCAGGGACATGAATAATGCTACATCCTTGCTACAGCTATGGCGTTACAAATAACCCCACAGCTGACACAGTTATGTTTACGTCTGAAAACGTGGGCCAAAAATATTTCATACGTTAATGTCTGTTTGGGGAAGAAAAACAAAACATAACAAACCTTAGTTCTCCCTTTGTTCTTCCTCAAAAGCTTGGCTTTGTGAATCTGTTCGTTGCGTTTGCCCGGCTTAACTTAACATGCAGGTGTTGTTGGAAAGTGTGTCAGAGTGTATACTTTAATCTGAGGGAAACCCCCAACTGCTCCTTCCCGGAGGTGCACACCTGGCGGATAACCAGCCATGGTGTATCACTATCAAATGTCAGTCTGTTCATGCTTAAATCAGGGGGATGGATCCAAGAGCTGCTTCAATCTGCTAGCAAAATTCATCCACTGGGTTTAGAGTAATTTATTTGACATTCGCAGCAATTTTGTTACCTCAGAATTGGTTGTGCTTTGCTGTGCTGTGTTTCAAGTATACTAACGCCTCAGGTGAAAATGTATATCCCCATATCGAGAACAAAAGTACAACACTGCATACCTCAACCTAATTAGAATATATCTGTAGCTGTAGCTGGTAATAAGCAAATTTCCACTGGGGATATCAAGGCCATTATACCAGTATAATTGTCTTTTATTTTTAGTCAGGTAGATCTGTACTCTGTAGGGCACAGCCTCAAAGCCTGCTATCTTGACAGCAGGATAGAGGTTAGACGGAACTAGACCTGCACTTTCAGAGGAGGAACGGCAAGTGATATTCATTAGAAAACATTGCTGTGTCAGAGGACAAAACTGCTTTGTCTTAATACATTTTACATTCATTAAAGATGTCAGTGTAAGACAAGAAAGACCACATTGAACGACCCCTATTCCTAAAATGCCCTTATATTACTCAACAACCCAAAGTATTCTGACATCATTCTTAGTCTGGCATTCTTCGAAAATAGTTTTTAAAAAAAGGACGCAAATGAAAGGAACATAATAGAAAAGCGAGGGAGCAATGGGGTCGTGTTGGGACCTGTGGGAAATGACAGTATATTGTATAAAAGTTCACAACAACCATGCTGTAATCTACCCTGCATTCTACAATGGTTTCTTACTGGGCTCTGAGCTATACGGCGAGTCGTTCTAGGAAAACTACGAAAGCGTGGTATGCCATACCTCATTAGCTTTGAGTGTATTGCTTCTCTGCCAAAGATAGATGATGCAATGTTCAGACTAAATACGTCACAGACTTAAAAGACTGACTGCTGCTTGTGACCTTCCATATCTGAATGTGAAATAGGTCTAGTAGAATTCTAAGGTCAAAGATGAATGCACTTTGTAGTGCTCACACTACCCTGCTCTTGTGTTATCCTATCCAAAAGGTTTTCCAAAGTAGTACGGAGCAAGTGTTTTAGCTACAGAATAAATAGCTGGGACAGTTGACAGAGACGGAAAATTACTTGATCAGAGAACCAAGTGTGTTCTGTATTGAGCTGGAAATAAGATTATGCCTTGGGTGGAGGTCATTGATTATGGACGCAATAAATATCAAGATTTGAGCAGTGAGATGAGAGACTGAGTCATTGAGGTAATTGCTCCTAGCCATAACATGACCGCTGTGATTGACAGTTCCAGATCCAAAACAGCAATGAGGCGCCATCCTAATCCTTAGTAAAATCAACTTTTTGCATTTCATTTTCTGTTTCGGATTATCCAAGAATCTAGCTAATTTCCAAGAATGACAATTTATGTATTGATATCTAGGCAGTAGGCTGTGAACAGTACAAACTGTATATGTATTGTTTTATCGTTTCATGCTTTTATCTCTCATCATGATTTATTGTCAAAAGTGGCTAGGCTACATTATCTTTCTTGTTTTCTGATTCAATTTGGTTAGTGGAGTGGTAAGACCAGATCTGTCCCACACAGTCTGACAGCAGGCAATATGTATAAAAGGCACTAAAAGTAAACCGGTAGGGAAATGGCATAAAGCCATAATGCATCCCATGCAAAAGCCCATGCGAGCAATACAGTATTGCACACACCCACGCAGATAGTCTCTGCGTTTGCCATTCCACTCTGTTTAACGTTCTGAACACGAAATTGTAAGAAACCCTTAGCTCACTTTAGTGTTTGGGGCAAAGGGTACCTGAAGTTAAAGCCTCAGTCCCAAAGTCCCAGAGACCAGACCCACAGTAAGCCTGGGTGTGAATGGGTGGAGTTACTCTTCCTTTGACTGTTCCTCTGCTGTGGGAAATGAGTGTGTAGTAATCAGGGGGAAATTACTAACATGATAGCATTTTGGAAACTAGAAATAAGATGATGTTAAGTGAAGCTGGAGAACAAATGTGGTATATGAGCCAATTAAAAAATGTGACTGATTTTATGAACATTTCCAGAGAACAAAGAGAATAAAACATTATTATTGTAGTAACTCACTATGTTAATTTCGCTTCACTTACATCAAAATCCCTTCACTTACAGAAGTATAGGTTGTTTCATACATCTTAGTGACGGTCTCCTTGACTAGGCTTATTTTTAAGATTAACAACAAACTCAGCTAAATGTAAACTATGTAAAATGTCCCTCACATAAAACGCTAATTATGAAATAGAAACGCTTTTAAGTGTTCTTATGATGAGAAATACATATTTGATTATGAGAGAGAGAGAGAGAGAGAGAGGTGCCACTTAAGTAACTGAACATGTACAGGACTTAAATCAACATCAACTTGTGTTGAAATGACACCGCAAATATGTTTAGCAGGTGTAAACTGAAACTGAACCAAGGAGTATCACAGATCAATGTTGTGCTGTAGTAACAATCAACTTACCTTGTATAAACATCAAAGCATCAGCAGCAGTACCTTAAACAAAGCCATATGCAAATATTTCCATCTCAAAAGACTGTCTATTATCCAGTAAGTGTAAGCAGAGTGTAATACGTTGAATGTAAGAAGGGACAGTGCTCATATGGTAATATTGTATTGCGCTCTTAATGATTCTGATAAATCACTATCCTTGTTAAAACCTGCCATTTTTACTGAACTACTAGAATTACTAGTTGTGTGTGTGTGCGCGCACACATGCGTTGATAGCTGTTTTTCACTACCACTAATAATAATCGTATTATGTTTTCCACTTAATTGTCAAAGGAATACCTAAATCTGCTTTAATATTTTGTTAAATACTAAAACATTACACGTCAAGTCTCTTGTATTACAAAACATTGAATTTTGTATTACGTGCCACAAAATTTCATAGAGTAATTTCTCAAGCAGTTAACTTCTTCTTTCAAGTAGTTTGCATTCAGCAATGTTTATAGCTTTGCAATATGAGGAAAGTGATATTCTGCTGTAAGATCAAGGATCAGAATCAAAAGAAGTTTGATTGTGGAGAAATGGGCCAGGGTCAAGGCCTGTCTATAACATCGACTAAAGCTTTATTTGAATACGATACAGTTTGTGGGTCACAGACTGTAATTCTACTGGGATGAAAACAAGAAATACAAAGTAAAGATTTACATCAGTTGCATAAAGATGCTGAGGACATTTTGTTTGGAAACTTTAAGAGTAGGTCAGTGTGGAATCCCCTTCAGGATTGCTGCAATTTATTATATTCATCAGGGAAGGATTTTTGTCACTTTAATATTGCATGTATATGTGTTTTAATGTTTTACCCAAATGCACCATGAATAACCCTGTGTCCCAATTTGAGCAAAACGATTAAAAAAATCTTAATTTAAATAGGGCAACTCCATAAACTAGATCACTTGCAAATGCAGGTCTTTCAAAACTTGGCAATAAGGAGATGGAGAGATAGTTGAAAGAGAATATCTTTGGTATGAAACCAGAACATATAATCACTGTGTCTTGATATCCACCATGGTGGATTTTAACTTATATTTTCAAGTATCATTAGAATTGGAGTTGTATTTTGTATTCTCTATATCCTACATTGCCCACACAACTAATGTCTTAATTTTATAATCTTTTACATGAGCACATGCTACAAAGCAGAATGCCTCTGTCTTTTAACCCAGATCAAGATATTTATTGAATCCAAGTCAAAACACTAAGGGTTCTTAAAACTCCAAACCAAATTTATATTATATATTGACATGCTTGTGGATTTTGCTGCTTGTGATACCCATGTGTTTTAGCCTTTATATGACTTGTGTTCGCTTCTGAATTTACATTTTCTGATCTCAGCTGTCACATGTGCAATTGATGGACTATAAACCTGTATCAGGAAAACCTGTATTGTCGTTAACAGTGACAGATTTATGGTCTAAATCCTTTGGGATAGATTACTCTATACATTTAACACAATCATAATCATTCCATATTGTACTACTGGGGCCAAACCATATTAAATATGTGCAAGAGCAAAACTATATTATATTCTAAACTTATTTTGAAATAGAAGCCTACCTATTCTGGTATATATTTTATTTTGCTCTGATTGTGTTGTATACGTTTTTGAAAATGAAACCTCGTTCTTCGTTTACATCCAAACAACATTTCCCAGACACCTCAGCTGCAGTATATATACTGACAAAAGGGGCGTTCCTTCAAATAGCATGTGGAGGAGGTAAGAAGTGGATTGCGACCGAGGACAAATTCAGCTGCCTGATAAACCGTGTTCAAGTGGAGTTTCTGCTGCCTACCATGGAATTAATCTTGTACCGTCTTTTGGAAATGTACCTGTGCTGATTCTCTCACTTTGGCTTTCATTGCCACTGCGTTTTCTTCCTTGCCAAGGTAAAATTCTGTTCTCTGAAGCTCCTAGAGCATCATCGGTCTGTCATTGATTACAACCACAACATCACTGTCAAGGAAGTAGCGCACTCGCAGCATAGTTGTAGGCTAGTGGGATAATAAAAAAAAGATTGTTAGTTGCTAATATTAATTTGTCTTCCTTTACGCCTACATGATCTATGACATGCAAATTGCTATTCTTACATGTCTTACCTTCGTAAAAATTAAATATTATAGAAACAGTGTTAACTAGCCTGATAATATCGACAATTACAATGTTGCTGTACTGTAACCTATAATTGTTTTGAATAACAAGGTATTTACTTTTAACGAGTGAATAGCATTAGCCTAATATCAATATTAATATTAAAACATTATGAAAACATAATAAAGAATATCAGGAATAACAAGGCCTGATGTTAACACCTGAGATTGATGAGCTTTATACTCGTTTTGTTTAAGGGTACAGCTGTTTTTCTTTTTACTGACCACGGATTTATTTGTATTGTTACATTTAGATGTAGTGAAGTGTAATGTGGTAAAATACAGAGAACCAGCAGAGGTACAGGAACTGTCCAATGGAGACAGAACTTTGCATAACATTTGACTGTAGCGTTGATGTAAGTATTTAATGCCACTTATGGTCTTTCTATGATCAGATTAATTTGACAGTTAGGATAATGGACTGTGCCCTGTGATGAATTTGAATATGACAAGTTTTGATCAAAGGCAGGTTTTGTGTAATTATTTCACACAAAAGCCATGATCAGTGCAAGTTAGGATAATGTGTGGCAAGTAAATTTCAGAGTGTGCTACTGTATGTCGTTTTTGTGCCATGTGCAATGGGATTTTTCTATTTTGCTGTTGCCTCATTTGTGTTGTGCTTACAAAATATTCCTCTCAAATGTGTACCTTACATAATCTTTATAATGTAAACAAAAACATAACTAACTTTTCTCTGTTTTTTCTGCACCTCATTATGTCATGGGCTCCCCTATTCTGTTATGTAGTCATTTTGTTGTATTGGTGTCATTATATTTTAGAACAAGAATGATGTTGCTATTGTGTTCATGCCTAAAGATTTGGTGTGTCACATTCAGTACTACTTTGCAGAAATGTAACATGATATCCTCTCTGCTTGCTTTGATAGGTACAGTGAAAGGTGAGGAAC
This sequence comes from Galaxias brevipinnis, assembly GCA_036023535.2. Classification (NCBI taxonomy): domain Eukaryota; kingdom Metazoa; phylum Chordata; class Actinopteri; order Galaxiiformes; family Galaxiidae; genus Galaxias; species Galaxias brevipinnis. The sequence continues at coordinate 8,620 of JAVQIZ010044490.1, read as the reverse complement.
CATGTCGGACAAGATGTCCAGTTTCCTCCATCAAGGGGACATTTGCTCCCTTTATGCCGAGGGCTCCACTAGTGGATTTATCAGCACTTTAGGGTAAGTGATATGTTGTGATGGTTAGAGCCATGTCTGCAAACCGAAATGAAGCATGTCGGCAAAAAAAAAGGTTATGTCATAAAAGGTGAAGTTATCATTGCATTTTATTCAGTATATTCACAGCTGAGGGAAGGAAGGGTGTTTTGTATGCTCTTTTCCCGGCCAGGGGAACTCTATAACGCTGGCCTGATGGTAACAACTGCAAGGACTGATAGAGGGGCTGAGAGGGGTCCTGTGTGTAACTATTTTGTCCCTGTGGCCAAATTTACCTTTGCCGTAAGCTTTCAGTACTATAGGATATATTTTTTTTTTATGTCCCTAGAAGTAGCCAATCTAGTCCTATGCCTAAGATTATTGGCTACTTAGAGTTTGTTACACTATGGATTGCCAAATTTGAGCTGTATAATTTACTAGATAATTAACTTAGCCCCAAAGTGCCTTCACTCATTCACTCATTGATGTTACTATCAGCATGCTTTTGCCTGGTATTTGTTGTCAGATAGTCCCAAGGAGACCATCTAGACATAGGGTTGATTCCCTGAGGTTGATAGGCACTGACAACACCTCCTGGAGGACTGACTTGTTTCACACCCTAGCGCTGTGTTAAAAAACGCTGCCTCTATTTCCTTCCTGTCTGTTTCTATTTTTTACTTGGTGTTTTGTTTTTTCTTTACCCAGATGGGGAGGCATCTGTTGCCCTCTGCTCCTTGTCTCCATTTTTAGTACTGCGTTTAGTTTTTTCTTAATAATGCCACGTCACTTCACAGGACCTTGTCAAGCCCCCCTGCCATCTTTCAAAAAACCCTGCAATTTTTTACAAATTGTAATTGTGTGTCACCTTGCTATGGCAACAAGCGTGTGCACGGCTTTGAAGACAAGCACCTTGACAGAACTCGTTTGTCAACTTATGCGCCTGGCGCTGTTTTGACTACTAATCATTTCCCCCCTTATCCCTGTAGTGGAGGGCCGCTGTTACGGGATGAGCTACGGGAGCGAGCTATGCAGCTATAAATAGCATCAATGTACAGGGGTGCGTCTGTGTTGTCTCTGTACAGTATGTGTGACACTGGAGAGGAAGCTGCACAATGAGCCACCTCGACCACAGCTGATTCTCAGTTGACTGTACCTGGGGCATCGTGTCAGTTCGTTCTGTGAGCGTAAAGCTTAAGCTTGGAATACATGAAACCCTTGTGTCTGTCTTTTACAGAGAATATGTACTGTACATAGACGTGAATAAACCGCAGCTGCAAAAACGTAGCTTTGATGATGTTATCTCGTATGTGTGCCTCCATACCTTCTCAACAAACCCGTTGTGTCCCTGAGTGTTTGCTACGTTCACCTTGCATTAGCTATAAATAGAAACGGCAGACTCAACAGAATATTCAGCCACGTCAAGATGCTGCATTATTTTCCTTACCATTTACCAACCATGCACATTTCTTTTGGATTATTTGGCGTGCATCTATTTACTGTATGACGTGCATACGGAAACAGTAATTGATGTAGGTCAGTTTGCGGTCTTTCTGCTTGAAAAGGGCATTTACTTTGCCTTACAAAAAGCTGTGCTCTTCAAGCTAACTCTCCATCCTGATGTTAGTCATTTTGACAGCTTCTCCCAAATGAAATATTATTATTCATAACACTCCCCAAATATGTGTAAGGCAGGAACGCAGAAGAAATCTTCGGCAAAGTTGTTCTTGCTCCATTTATTTTTAGCCTCCGAAAGTTTGGCCTTGCAGCAAACTCCCTGAATATTGCACTCAGCCCTGTTACGGTAGGTAAAGGTTGAGACTGAGCTCATCCACTGTTTAGACTACAGCAGCAGGCCACTGTCCTGCACTTCACTTCCCCGACTTCTTTCCCGCAATATCATTAGTTATCCTCCTAATGCCAGGTGAAGTAAGCATAGAAGTCCTGGATTTGGATAAACAACTTGGGTTGATGTCAATGTTTGCTGCTTAGTCAACAGGATGCTCTCAATTGCTGCCGTGATTTTTCCTGCTTGTAACGTGCAAGGATACAAACACTCCTTTTCCATGGCCACAGACATTCAAGCGTATATTTTGGATATAAGTGTTCCAAAAATGTACATCCATATACAAATGGCGTATACACTGTGCAGTTAATAATGTTTGGTCTGCATTTTATGATTTGGGGCACTACAGATACATTGATTTGAGATGATGGGTCATAGTGTTTAAGGGTCACGGTGGTTATACGTCTTTAGCATTATATTGATAGTCGTCACTGTTTTCTCTCCTCAGGCTTGTGGACGACCGATGTGTTGTACAGCCAGACACAGGGGACCTCAACAACCCACCCAAGAAGTTCAGAGGCAAGAACAATATATTTTGTGGCTACAGTATTTTTCGGCAAATTGAGGCCATTGCTGCATAGTATTCGGATCAGTAGTTGCTGAAACACAGTACTGCACCTTTGTTATGAAATATGAACTAGCGTCTTTGTGGAGATAAACTGCACCCTCTTCTGAAAATTAGCATAGTACATGGCATAGTTGCTCTATTACAACAATGAACATCTGTCTCTGTTGATAGAAGACGTGTGCAAACTACAAATCCTTTTGAATAGACTGTTTTTGAACCATTCCAGGATGTATTTTGACTGTGTCTACATTACACTCTGGATGAGACATCTTCCCTTACTACTGGACTAAAGCTTCTATGGCATTCTTTAATGTAGGCCATGTGCGGTTTTCAGTGCCCTTTGGTCGATGCTTAGCGATTTTACACCTACTTGACTAGCCAATTACAGACGTTGCGAGAGAGTTAGCAATGGAAACTGTTGCTTTTTCTGTGGACTCTGTGGGTGTAATTATGTAAGTAATGGCTGGGTTGGAAGTGGTGTCAGTCTGAGTGGCACGGTTAGATTGTTTTCGTCTTTCAAGACTTGGATGTTTAGTGGGTTTTTTTTATAGCTTGAATTAAAGCCCACCTGTGTGGGACAATGGGCAAGCCTATTTATCCAACACTGACTCTAATATATCCTCCTGTTTGGTCCTATTTCACGTCTAAGACGTTATACTGTCAAGGCCTACATGTTATGCCCTAAGCCTTGTTTGATCAGTAGCAGCTCAGACAGAAAATACACATTTTGTTTTCTTTAGAACACAGTTCATATTTTCAGGTGGATATAGGGAACTGTTATTTACACAGTGGCTGTCAGTAAACCGATGTGTTCAGGATGTGCGCCTGAGCTTCCATAGTTGGTCCCTTTCTTAATGAGAACTTGGCAGGCGTCCACAGCACATCTTTATAAATTACTGCTGGATTGAAATGACCCAATTCCCAATGTGAGTTTTATCTACTTGAATCAGTGGTTTAAAGCCCTACATTACTGTATTTAGCATGTCCCTGTCCCTGTTATTGTCAGATTGATGCCCAATTTAGTTTTACTTAGCATATGCACAAAGTAGTAAAGTACTACATTAGTTTCTATAATACCTGGTCATGCAGTTAGTCCCACACCTAGTTTTCTAGGCTTAAGCTGGGAAGGGTGTATATTGGTGTTATTTTAAATATTTGTTTAGGTCTTAGCACAATTTGTTCTTCGTCTAAGAACTCAAAGAGATTATCATGTCTTACCGCTGTGACCCAGAACTGTCACTGCTGGCCCAAAAGACAGGGGAGTAATCAATACCCAGCAGTAGAAAGCCTAATAATAACACAGAGTTGTCTCTGTTTTTGGGCATTTCCTCTACATTTTAGTTCCGAGATAAAGAACAGCCTCTCACATTGTATGGTCTTTTCCCTCTGGATAGATAGTCTATGATGCATGGTGCAGTATGGGAGTTGCTGCAATCTGACTTCTCTGCCACAATAGACCTGCTACATGTTTAGTACGTTGTCTTTTACAAGAAACAGGCTTGATGGACTACCTGTCCATTGCTTCCTCTTACGCAGAATTCACAGCCATATTTGGCCAGCTTCTGAATCCTCTTTGCCTGAGATAAATTGGGGGAAAATAACAACCTTGGGTTTGATCTGTGATGGGTAAAGGTAGATTCAGTGATGGGATGTTGTCATCACCAAAGGAAATACGTTACTTTTCTCTTTTCAAGTGGTTGGTTGACTCTAGGCCTACATGTGGATATTTGATATTTAAAAAAACATGATTGTAAAGCACTTACACCACTAGCTTTAAAATATTGTTTGAACTTTCTCTCACATGGTTTCTACTGTGTGTTGACTGTTGCTTCAATCAGCATATTTGGTGATATAGTGGGACGGCAGGTGCAGTGTGAATTGTTTGGATGTTTCTCTTAAGAATGAAAAGTTGTTGATTTCCTGGAACTGATGCATGCTTAGCAGTTCTAACCTACTGAGGGAAATTGATCTCTCTTGGAGAAGCACAGTGTGCTTGGTCAGAGCTGACGTGAATATTCTTTTGACAGGGTATTTGTGTGTTTTAGGCGAGGGAACTAAGCTCTGTACCATCTTGTTTTAAGGAGCGCAAAGACGAACAGGTTCATGTCAGATTACAACTGGCGTATATGCAAATTATAGGGAAAATATGCTGTAGTCCAACTGTGCATGCTGCAGCATGCCCTTGACCATATATGACCATAAAGTCTGACTGTTCTAAAACAATACACATGGTCCAAAGTAAAAATTGCTGGTATTGTATGGATGGTGTGCTTAAACACAGGCGGTCTGTCACTCAAGCTGTATCTTTTTTTTGTGCTCTGTCTGTTTCTTAATGATTTTAAGGTTACTTTTTTTAGGCTCACTCAGATTTGGGTATGATGCTTGAGTGTGAAATTATGATAAATTTGTGTGGTAATAGCGGGCATGCAACTGAAAGATCTGAAATAATTTGCACAGGGGGTATGATCATTCTGTTTCCCCCCCCATGGATCCCTTTTAGAGCGATCATCTCTGTCTGACAGGGCTGTATTTCACCTGTAATTATGTACTTGTATTCCTCACCTGTATTCCTTTTTGACCCCCGAGTGTGTCTGGCGGCTTTTAGGGGGAAGAAGGGTCTCCTTGATGACTCTTCCTCATCTCTCATCCACTCTTTCTGTTCTACTGCCCCCCACCCCCCTCTACCAGCTCCATCTCAGCCTAAGCGAAAGTGTGCCAGGGCTAAAACTTAAAGATCCTTGTCGAGTATTATTAGCCCACTTAAGCCATTTAAAGGACCAGGATTCCAAGGAGCTTTCACACCACATCTTAAGCTTCACTTTGAACTCTCTGCTCTATGACCAGTTGCTGCCATGCTGTGGTATTCTCTATCATTTCTCTGGCCGTGCGATGTGGGTCACTGAAGTGTCTGTATGTGTTCCTGAAGGAGAGGATGGTTCTCATTATGTGGGTTCAACCACTAAGGGAAGATGTCTGGCTGTGGAAAATGTTTGCACTCCTATCTTGAATTTTACTTTAAAAGGCAAGAGGTATGGAGGCAATAGTATCTTAGAATATGTGACTTCTGTTGCTTCTTAGTACACAAAAATCATTAAAGAAACCTCTAAAACCTCGAAAACATGCAGAAGAAAGGCCCAAACATGATTTTCCAAAATACTTTCAGTTATGTTTTTGTTAAGGTCTGAAACAGTGAAACTGTGGAAGGCTGCATGCAATGCTTTGTGTATGTACCTCAACATGGTTTGGCACTGTAGAAGAAGAGTGTTTTAGAATCTGAGATATGGCCCAGTCTTAAATTGGGCTGTATGAGGTTATATGGTACAAGGTGAGTTGGTTAGTTAATTAATTAGTATGTGTTATAGCTTATGTCTATAATTTGTGTCCATACACAAGCAGCATTGTATAATATACTGGTGATTTAAATAAACGGTATCTCAGTCACCGAAATTTGCATACTTTCATGCATCAGCCTCACAATCTCATCATGCGTTTTAACCTTCATCCCATCTCCTCTCTTTCACTCCTCGCTCTCTCTTTCTCTCCCTCATTTACCCATCCCCTGTCTCCTACTGCCCCATTTTCTCCTCCAGTCCTTGGCCTGTTCCCCTCTACCTGTGCTACTTCCCTATCCTTCCCTTCCACCCAGCGTCCCATGACAGCTAATCCCTGGACGCCATGGAGTTGGCCCTGTTCTCTGCCTGTGCTCGCACAAGCGAGCCTATTTTTACCCTCGTCACCGATTACCAGGTTCCCCATTGTGGCTCGCAGGCAGCCATGAAACTACAAAGCCCCCATCAGACAAACACACCAATCCATGTCTGATCAGCTCTCTTTGGTGAAGAAAAGAGCATCATAGAGCACACGTATTTAGAAATGTACAAGACTAAAGTAATTATGAGATCCCAGAGAATCAAATAAATGAGAAAGCATGGCAATCCAATTACACCTGTTTTTCCATCCGTTTATTACCCAAGCTTATTTTAATCATTCATTATTTTCCAGATGGAATATAACAAACAAAAAAAGGTTAACTGTGACTATTGGCACTAAAATAAACTTTGATCAGTGGAAAGGGTCTTTTTTGTTTGAAAGCCGTGTTTTCCATAGAGTCGGGTTGTGAACTCTTAAGGTTTTTCTTCGTTGTGGTCACCGTGGTCTCTTCCTGTCTGTTCTCCTCCTTCCAGACTGCCTTTTCAAGTTGTGCCCCATGAATAGGTACTCTGCACAGAAACAGTTCTGGAAAGCTGCAAAGCCAGGAGGGAACAGCACCACCGACACAGTACTTCTAAACAAACTCCACGTAAGTTGTCGCTACGTCACTCTCTTAAAATGAGTACTACAATTGTGGATGGAACACACATTGTGTTATGAGGCCTCTTTGTAAACTCTGTATGTGGTACTTCTTTACAGCATGCTGCTGATCTGGAGAAAAAGCAGAATGAATCTGAAAACCGAAAACTGCTTGGGACGGTTATCCAGTATGGAAATGTCATACAGGTATGACAATAAAGAGCTCTGTGTTATATATCTAGATCTAGAGAGTGTTGAGTTATGCAGGCCTGACATAGAATGACATGGCCCTGCAGTTAAAGCAGTGAAGGCTATCCAGTAGATCTCCTCTCAAGTACAGCAAGTTAATACAGGCATTATCTTCTCAAGATCAAGGTCATACCATTAATTGAGTACTCTGTATTTTCAGTTGGCCTGCAGTAAGATATGTCAACTAGAGCCTTTACACTATTGCCTACTATCAAATGTTTCAAATAGCATATGTGGCACACTCTTTAGCAGCTATCAGCTGCTGTCACAGAAGACCATGATTTACTATGTGATGTCAACTTGTGGCAAGAGTCAACATATTCCGCATACCTAGATGAAGGGGAGCAAGTAGTTTAGTAATGTACTGTTCTATGCTGACACTTTGACAGTGTGTGGGTAGATCAAGTATTTATGGCATGTAGGGGGTGTACTGTTCTACCGCTTAAGCATATGCGCATTGCACTATTCAGAAGTTGAACATATACAGAGCTATTTTTGAGTATGAGTAGAGAAACTACTGTAAGAGAATGTGTAATTTCATGTGTTTTGTGAGATATTTTGTCTTTACGATGTAAAGTATTCCAGTATGTCGGGCAAGTTATTTGCACCAATAAAAACTTCAGCCATGACATCGAAGACATAAGCCATTCTGACAAGTACAGACATACTTTATTCCTTGGGTGAAATTTCACAGATACGGTATAGGGGTTCATGTGAACCACATTTGAACCAGATATTTTACACTCCAAGGACATTTGTCTGGGGCCAGACAAAATTGCTGCAAGGGACACAGTAGGACAGTAAATTCAAACAGCATGTATCCTTGTAGATTTGTATAAATGCTACCAATGCCAGTCATAATTTTTTCTGTATCACCAACCATTCCCCATTGCAATTGAACAAAATAAACTATAATATGCCTGCATTCTGATAAGTTAACGAGTGTGTCTCTGCGTCTCTTGCTGTCCACTAGCTGCTGCACTTGAAAAGTAACAAGTACCTGACGGTGAATAAGCGTCTGCCTGCGCTGCTTGAGAAGAATGCCATGAGGGTTACTCTGGACTCGGCTGGCAACGAGGGCTCCTGGTTCTACATCCAACCCTTCTACAAACTCCGCTCCCTGGGAGACAGTGTGAGTGCATTAGGTCGGCTAGGGTAGAATATCATGCAGCCATTTGGGTCAGGAGAGCAGGCATGAAGCCCAGATACCTTGAGTTTAACAGATAAGACACTCACTGTTCACAATGGTGGAAGGAATACCACATAATACCACATTTTATTTAGTATTCTCACGTAATTATATAGTTGGCATATGTATTTGTTTTGTTGAATTCTAAGTTAACTTTGTTTTAAGTGAAAACAGGGAAGTAGAAGAACACTTTTAAGACACTTCTCCTGCTGTGCTCACAGCTCCTGTGCTCAGTGGCCTCACGTCAGCCAATGCCTTTGACTAGCTATGATTATTCCAGGACGGTGCATGCCTATTGGTGCATGCTTCTAAGCAACCTTTAAATCTTAGCTGGTTGATAAAACATCAGGTAGTTTAACTATAACCTCGGGGGGGGGGGGGGTTAGTGAACCACAAACCAAAAGAGAAGGGTGTA
>JAVQIZ010044486.1:0-11404 GCA_036023535.2 Galaxias brevipinnis | reverse complement strand
TTATTAAAAAAACTTTCCCCCCCTCACAAACATTATCAAAACCCCCTTTTATAAAAAGTAAAAACTTTCCCTATCTTTTCCACACCCCCCCCCCCCCCCCCCCCGCCCTCCTCTCTCACTCTCTGTGTGTGGATGTGTGTGTCTCACTCTATCATTTGGTCTTTCCCAGGGTATTTCAGCAGAAAGAGAAAAAAGGCTCATACAGACTGAGCAAGAGACGAAGAAAAAAAGAAGACTGAGCTCTGTCAATTGGAGTGAGTGCACTACTAAGTCTGGCTTCACTACAAAGGTTAGCAGATCTGACTGTCAATAGTGTCAGAGGAATGGAGTCTGCCGTGTGGGAGGGAGGAAGGGAGGAGGGGGGTGGGAGGGAGGAGGAGACATGGGGGTTAGGTGGTGAAGAGAGGGGAGGTGGGTTGTGGAAGGGTTTTGCTTTGAGAGAAAGAGATACTTTGATATTTCGGAATGTTAGAAGGGTGAGTGTGGAGAACTGGAGGTTGGGGATCTAATTACCGGCCCATAATTGGGGGCTGGGGAATAGGTTGCCGTCCTCTCAACTCGCTGCAGATCAATTATGTTAAGAGAACATCTGTAAGTAGAGCTTAATGAGGTCCATTAGAGCAACATGCGCTGCCTTCCCTAACAGTGCTTGTCAGCTTCTTGGATGAGCTGCTGGAGTGTGCAGCTAACTAGGGACCTGCTGGTGAAGGTGCTTAAATAGCAGAGGAGGCGCGCGGGCCGGCTCAGGTCTCTCCTGCTTCGTATCAGCGTAAAGGGAACGGGAGAAAGGAGCAAGAAACGCGTACCGGGTCTTAGAGGCTTAGCGCGAAACCGAGCTAGAGAGTTAAGTTTCAGGCAGGTGGTGAGGGTGCTTTCTCATCCTGGCTGCTACAAATTGTCAGGAGAGGAGATTAAGAGTAACCCTTTTTCCTTTAGAATCAACTTTGAACCGGTACATAAGACTATTTTTCTCCCAAACCCATTAACAAAACAAAGCGGAGAGTTGGCAAGACCCGACCATATTTGGACATTCATTCACGATCAAGAGAATATAAAAAAACATTAAAAAGACGGTCAACGTTGAATCGATTGAAATTATTCTTAACATCGCTGCACTAAAAGGTAAGTGTCAATATTCCTCTTTGTTCTAAAATTTGTAGAACCCCGTCGAAGCTTTTTTTTTTATATTATGAGCTCTAAAAATGCGGATTAAATGTATGCGTAACATAAGGACTGTTGCCACCCAAGAAAAATTGTAGTCCACCACTACCTTACTCCTCAGAAATATACATGGCTTGTATCATATCTGCTTTTGGCTATTATATGTCCGTCGTTCATTCATATCGGGAGAATTGGAATTGCTGTCCATGTGGTACCCAGTAGCTCATGCATGCTATGGCGTTGACTATCCAGTGTGGTTTTAGTGGTGGATCTGCGCAGCTGTGGTTATATTTTTTCCCTGGATGGATAGAGAGAGAGAGAGAAAGAGAGAGAGACAACGAGTAAGAACGTCAGAGAGAGAGAGAGAGAGAGAGAGAGAGAGAGAGAGAGAGAGAGAGGTTTGGGTTTGGGGGAAGCATCCTTTACGGTTGATGATGGCCGTTTGTAAAGATGTCACCACAGAAATACCTTTCCCCCGGAATAAAATAGGTAATTCAACGCTGAGACCACCCTTTAATCGTATCGAATCTATTTTAGCTACATCTTCACACTTTCGCCAAACGTCTACTAATGCAGTAAATTAACTAATGCCGTTTCCATCTAATTTTATACATTCAGTTGAATAATTGCTCAGATTATGTGCCGATGAAAGGAGGGTTGTAGTGCAAAAGGAGCAAGGAGAAGAGGTGGTCCGTAGTCTCTTCTCTCTACTTATTCCACGTTTCACTAAAGCGTCCCTCTCTCGCAAATTGCATGATTACGAAGATAGCTGGCTTTGAAATAATTCAATCCATGACAAAACCTAATTACTGGCAGGTAATACCCTGTCAGCTTTAATGCATCTCATCACTCATAATGGGCCGAGGAGCATTTTATGACCCATCTCATTATCGCTGCATTTTAGGCTGAGCGTGATTGACGTGGAACCGCATGCCAACTATTGACTTCTCTCACTGTCCCCTTCACATCTCTCTCCCTCTTCTCAGTGATTGCAGGAGGTAATCAGATTTAGCTATTTCCTCTTCTGTTAACTATAACTTTAAGGTAGCCTAATCTAAATTTACCATGCAGCCAAAAATTATATTCGGTTTGATGGTTTAAAAGCAAAATAATAATAAAATTAGAGAGAGGGTGAGAGAGATTGAGAACGACCTAAGTATGTGGGCTATGTGCGTTTGGTTGTTTACTAACCTAGCCTTATGACTCATTTGCTCTGGCAGTTGGGGTCTCAGATAGTCCAAGTAGTGGTGCAGGCTGGCGTAAAAACAGGACTAGAAGTCAATTAATCCTTTGTAATTACAATAAATAAATAAGTGATTTTAAGATTTGTATTACTATGTGCATCACATTATGAGTGCTGTGAGCGCAAGGGGGTGGGGGAGGGGGGGTGGGGGTGGTTGTGTAAAAAAAAAAAAGACAAATTGAAAGAGAGATAGGTCGCTTCCTTCACTAGTCTTTTTCTAAAGACTATTTTCTTTGATGTAGTGAAACTATGCTTTCCTTCACTGACTGAGCGCATTCAACCATTCCACCCTGGAAAGCAATTCAATTGATATCACACAGTGGACGCAAATAGGGCATCAAGATCTATTCGTTTGATGAAACCCATCGAAACGCAATTACATTTAAACAGTTATAAAGATTGGTTTGACCAAACAAAAAATATGAATACTATACCATGACATTCATTAGCCCACAATGGAAAGTGATTGATTATAAGTTCCCGGGGAAACAGGAAAATTATGATTTTGCCTTCCTTTGACCTAAGATCACCCCTCACTCTCTTCAAGAAGAGCGTCTATTAACGGAAAACCTGTCCAGGAGAGCGCGATCATAACAATAATTATCTTTCAATACTGTTTGGTTTTATCTAAACATACAAGATACATATGTAAATTGTGCATCGCACACGTTAAATTCCAACATATTTTATATTTTATCCCGTGATGGTTCATTAAAACCTGTGATCTTAAAAATATTGTTATATGTTCTTATGTTCCATACACATGAAGTTTAATATCTGATAATAAAATACCGTCGCTTACTTCACTTAAATGCTCTGGACACTGTGCGTCCACGCGCACCTGAGCGAGTGAAGAGAATAAGGAACATTGAAAAAAGTGTTGGAGGGTGCGCGCCTCGTACATGCGCAACCGTTACTCGAGCTGTCGGTAATAACTGAATGACCTTATCGTCGTCGTGTAATGTCTCACTGGTGAGGGATTGGGTTTGAAGATAATAAAGCGAGGCTTCACAATTCCTCCTCTCTCAGTCACTGATGGGTAAGTTGGTCTGTAGCACTCAGAATACCTAATATACGACGGCGCAGCGGTGGATGGAAGAACACCTGTAGCTTTGATGCCAACCACTGTTCGTACATGATCCATGTGGACCTCATTATTTTCTACCCGAAGATCACTTTTAGTCGTCGCGCAATGCCAGTTTCGTGAACTTTTGCACACAGGGGATATATAGCTGGAGTCTCTGCTCCGTGGTGCTCCCGTTCCGAAGTTATAGCCTTCTACTTAACTTGTTTTAAGAAAGGTGAGTGGGGTGGATAGACAATCTTGTTACAATTACACGCATAAGCTTAACATTGACTTTTGGAATGTTTTTCTTCCACTGAATTTAATGGTAAACATAACACTTATACATCCTGCTTCGAAACTATTAAAGCTTATGATGCTCACTTTTAACCTATAGTTATATTTCTTTGGCATTTTGTTTTATGCGCATGTGTGTATTCGTATTTTTACATTTTATCTTAAACGCTGTTTTCAAAGTATCTGTATTGCTGGAAAATAGCATAATGGAGAACATAATATAGTTCTTTGAAGTGCTCCTTGGAGAGGTAGGGTGTTTGTGGACTGTTATAGACCAACGTTTCATGATTAGCTAACATTCTTTGCTATGATATTATTTGAGGCAATTGATCTGGCTGTAGCAAACTGCTTGAAATTCTGTCCGATGACATCGGGCTCGGTTTTCATTCTTATGTGGAACTCGCATTAGGCTACTATAACCTATTCACCCTGGAGGAGCCGCAAACGCGGGCGAGTGGGGAACACGGTAGGATAGGATTATAAGATTACGGCGCCGCGAAGGGGTAAGCATATGCCTTTGTCATCCGCTGTCATTTGTTCACTGCCACTCGCCAAGCTGCAACTCCTTGCTGGTCTATCTTATTTCAGAGTCGCGAGCACTGTTGACAAACGTAGTTTCTTGCACCGTGTGGCTGTGAGCGATAGCGAACCGTCGCTCATGCTTTTCCTTTGCTTTGTTGATTGGTGTTTTTTCTCCGTTTCATTCTTTTTTCCCCCGTTCTGAGCGCCGAGCTGGATTGTTACTTATAACAAAAGCGAGCCACCCTCCCTGAGCGTGCATACAGCTGCTCACTTGACCAGGCAAGAAATCGGAGATTTTTTTTGGTGTGACGACTTATCTTGTTGCATGGTGGTTCTGTTGCTGAAGCGAGTCAACAAATGCAGAAAAGGGAAAAAAGTTTCGGTAAGAGGTTACTTTGCGCCTTTCTTTATATTGGTTTAGGGTTCATATTGGCTATAGTCTGTCATTTATCTTATGTGATGAGAAGAGTTTAGCTTTGCTGTAAGGGCGATGTCTGCAGTTATCGACTGTGTGGGCCACCATTGTAACCTAATAAATAACTGCTTAATTGTATCGATAGCATACAAATATTGTAGCTTACAACAAAATCTTTCGATTCTGATCCGATGAGTGTCTTATCAAATACCCTAACCCTGACCAAGAGCCTTCTATTAGGCAAGGGTAGCCTATGCATACAAGCACGCAATTACGCACGCCTATTCGAAATATGTAATTACACAGAAAAGATAAGTACCTAGTTGTCCATAGGTGCATTATGAAAGCTGCAAATAAAATTGAGTTCTCTAGGTTTGGCAAATCCCGTATTGGCCTTTACCAAGCACTCTGCTACCATGGCAACAGTAATTAAATTGATATCAGGGTGAAATGTCAGCATCTCACTGTCGCGCAGCTGTGGTTGAAAAGGGAATCAATAGATACTTTGCACTTGTCGTAGGTTTCTCTGCTCGCTTTCCCTTGCGGTTTTTAAATGTTAAATCCGTTATGGAATAGCGTTTGATAATGATGGTAGCCTACATGCGATTCAGAAGTGTAGTCCCTGTTAGCCCATATGGAGAGCAAAGGGAGGATACGACAGAGAAAGGAAAATAGATATAATTAGGCTCACTAAGCAACGGTAATTTCCCTTCGTTTATGGAAAATGTTACTTTTGACCAACGCTTCCTCTCGGCAATCGGAAAATCGAAGTGGCCATGAAATTCTTTCCATGCTTATAAATAATGCGAGTCTAACTTGATTGCAGAATAAGTCATATGGAGTCGAAACTCTTTCTTCACTTGGTTAGTAATGAGCAACAACTTTGTTGTGCTAAACTCCGCAGGAGTGAGACTGTGCGGATGAGTAGGACTGAACAAGAACACATAGCGTAGGCAATCAACCGTGCATCCCTCTTACAATGATATCCTGCCAATTAAAGACTCAAGAGCTTAAACGGTATAGAAGGAAGTCAAGTTTTTTTTGTCTCATTACTGCAACAAAGAGCCTGTGCAACCTGTTCAATTGTAAGACACAAGTCTAAGTGGCATGTCTTGAAAGCTGTCTATAACAGCATTAATTGCCATGCTGGTGTTTGATGCAATAATTCAGTTAGGATTAGCAAAGGTTCCCAGGTAAGACCTACTATCAATTAAATAGGATGTGGGCTATACAATATAAAACTCAAGCCAAGTACCCTGTTCATGATCTGAATTTAATTAATTTAGTTCTCATTTGAACTTTTTTATTCTTTACACAATTGTAGTCGAGACATGTGGTCTGAAAACAGGGAGAGGCTTCAAATAAGTGTTTACTAACACCCTTCCCTCCTATTAATAAACATGCACACAAAAAAAGGGAAACTATAAAGTGGAGCAGCAACTTTTTTGTGACTAAGTGTCTGAGTAGGCGTGTGTTTTTGCGCATGCGTCTGAATGTGTGTGTCTGTGTCTCTCTGTGACCAGGTCTGTGTGTTTGGTAAAAAAAAAAAAAAAAAAAAAAAATGGGGACAAAGCCGTAGCGGGGGAAGCCTTCTCCTTTGGGAATGGAAGTAGAATACTAATTACAGCCTGTTGCAAGCGCCACATTGTCCCCCCGCTGCCCAACAAAGCCATTTCACACCCTTGCTTAGTTCCCAAACAATACACACCCCGTTTGAAAGCTGCTCTACTTTAGCCCCTCCCTAAGAGAAGGACAGCACAAGAGGTCAGTGGAAAAAAGGAAACTTCACTTATATTATGTATGTGTGTTGGTGTAAATGTAGAAATGGAAAACATTTAGTTTGTGTGTATGTGTGTGTGTTTGAACAGTATGATCAAATTCAATTTTATTTAATAGGTTAATGTGTATTTGCGTACATACATACTGAATGTGCAAGTTAAATGTGAGTCATTGGTTTGAAGTGTTGAAATCATCACATATCGAATCTCTCTGGGAATCAGCAATACATTTTTCATCTAGTCCTCTTTTTAGTACAATAAATAAATGTTCATCACAATGATTAGCCCCCAGTTAATCCCTTTACTTTTGTCTCCTCCGATGTATACAAACACAGCACTAGCACTGCCTAAAATGCCCTCATAATTTTTCATTTCCTACTGTTCAACAGAAACACATTCAGTCCTATACTTGTTAATCAGTGTATCTCTCTGTTCTCTGTCTCTTCCCAGGTATACAAATGCTCTCCGTCCAGCCGGACACCAAGCCAAAGGGCTGTGCCGGCTGCAACCGGAAAATCAAGGACCGCTATCTGCTCAAGGCCCTCGATAAGTACTGGCACGAGGACTGCCTCAAGTGTGCCTGCTGCGACTGCCGACTGGGCGAGGTGGGCTCCACGCTCTACACCAAAGCCAACCTGATCCTCTGCCGGCGAGACTACCTACGGTAAGGAGCTCACGGACACCTGTCACGCCCCATTTCAAAAACAATCCTTAAACACGCCGACGAGGGAGTCACTGTTCAATAAAATGTGGTCACGTAGACTCCACGTCTTTACCAGGGTCACTAGTGCCCAGTGACGCACTAGAATTCAAAATGAATGCTAATTATAAATAATATAATTGCTGTTATTACTGGGATTTTCTGTGCGGTTTTGTGGCAAAAAAATATTTATTCCAAACTCACTGTAACAAAATTTTTCCTGTTTATATTGCGTGAAAAAGTATTGGATGTTTGCCTCCTACATGATCGGATGGTTCCTAATGTTTCACACTATTGGAGTAGACGCAAACTGGAATTGTCTGTACTGTGCTGGCCTAGACAACCACCCCTCATAGTGTCTAGAACTTGACTGGGCAGCACAGTGTAAAAATTATTAGAGCAAGTACAGTATCGATCAGGAGCACAAAAATAATGTCAGTTCGATGCAAGTAAGACAAAACATTTTAATATATTTTCAATGTATTTAAAGTATTTACTTTCAGTTTGATTCTCTTTCTTTTGGTTTTTGATTAACATGACTTCTGCTTGTTGGGCAGTACCATTGTCGAGCTTTAGCAGAGGGGGGGTTTATGTACGGGCATACCACTTTTCAATCAGTACTTTTAGTGTCCCTCTGGTCGGCTTAAATGCTTGTTTGTTTGATGTTTAGTGCATGGCTTTTTTTCTGGGCCTTTCCTGTTTTTACCAATTTTGTCTCTCTCCTCTTTGAGTGGGGACCCCTGCCCTAGATAGTACAGCCCAGCTGCTGGCTTACAGAGGCCTGCTGTGTCCGAAGCAGCTGCCTGCTTTTAAAGCACTTTAAAAAGAGCCCTGTAGTAAACAATGGCCATGTAGTGCTATTGCAGAGATGATGTGAGGATGCTGCTCTAAGGATAAGTATCCTGTGAGTGATATCTTTTGTCTCTTCACCACAGTCCTATATCACTGCCTCATAATCTCAGCGCGCTCTTTCTCTCTCCCCCACTTTCTGTACTTCTCTCAAGTAGCTCCGTAATACACCCTCATTACCCCCAGATAGAGGGAGAGTGGGTTATATCCAGTTGAATCTCCTTTCAGTTGTCCGCCCCTTTGTGTGGATTATGTGTATGTGTGTGTGTGTGTGCATGCGATGTATGTGTGTGCGCGTGCACTTGTGGGTGTGTGTGCCGAAGTATCTGCGTGTAGGAGAGTGTGTGTGCCGAGCGTGTGTTTTCGTTCTCCGTTATTTGACAAAAAGTTTCCCAAGGAACTCATGGCTTAGTATTGTGACACGTGACATCTTCACTTTACAGTACTGCCCTAAGCCTTCACTTATATCATGCTGGCACATATTATCCCTTTCCACAGTGGACCATTACAGCAGCTATTATATATGAGCGTCTACGCCAGTAGAACTCAATGCAGTTCGATACCGGTGCTCCAAAAAAAATGTCAACGCGATACCGTGGACGATGTATGTACATGTATGTTTGTCAGACAAGCTTGTAAAACAACCTCAGGGGGGCATGGGGCCCTGTGAGCGCTCGAGGACCCAGGCGTTTTGGAAAGCAGCACAGTTCATTTAGTTTTCTCATCAGGGGGGCGTGAGAGCATCTCTGTCAGGCACACAGCGCACACAAACAGGCTTTGGGGAGAGTCAGGCCTGTGAAGTAGAGCCAGAGGGCTACAAGAGGCAAGGAGTCCCATCTCGTAGCAAGGCTCATTGACTGGGCCACGACGAGCACCCCTCAGATCTAGGGCCTTAAGAGAAGTGCAGATGCACTGCTGCATGTGGAGTTAAATGAGAGTTTTTACTTTAGGAAACACCGCTGCTTTTTATGTGGCGTGCAGTTGTACGTTTTGTCACTCTCCATCCTGTAGAAAAATAAAATGTGGAAATTTGGTTGATGGTGGAATGTGATTTCTTTCCATCCTATAGCGAGCATTTACAGCACGCGTTGGCCATACTATTACATTACAGCGTGCACCACCTATAGACTCACAGTGTGTCTCTGAATGTGTGTGGTAGCTTGTCTGGATAGCCGTGGAGGGTAAGAGGCAGACCAATTCCAACATGTTATTCTTTCATCTTCAGAGTTCAAGGTGACTGAATTGATTTGATGCTTGCCATCACGCGAGTGGTCCGTCCGTGAATGCCTCCTGACATCTCCTCACTGGCGGGCTAATGAATGGCAAATATAGCACAGGGACGCTCCAGCCCACAGCTGCTCTACGGAGTCCACAAAGCCAGGCAGCCAGTGCACAGTCAGAGAAGCAATCAATGGTCACGTAGTCACAAACAAACAAAAACACACAGCTTATCACAGCTGATCACACATGCATGCTATATTCCAAAATTATGAATTTTACTTTTTATATTTAGTAATTTATTTTATATTTGTTGGCTGAGAATGGGAAGAAAAAAAAATATGAGTAGTCTATCGGAATCAATCTGTTTTGAAGGTAAAATATTTCAGTCTTGCCCGATTCCAAGAACCCCCCCCCCCCCACACTCCTCTTCCGGAATCAGTCCCAGAGTTGTTAGTAGGGTGGCATGTTATTAGAGCTGACATAACCAGGGTTAATAGAATTCTTCAGGGGTCTGCAGCCATGAGAGATGCCATCCCACCAGCAGAGAAATAATAATCCCCCCATCGCAACACACGAGCCAGAGAAAGGGAGAAAAAAAATGCAAAAAGACTAAATCTGTTGGCCTTTTGCTTCAACCAGGGTCCGCCGGTCTCGCTTGGCTTGGTGTGATCAAATGTGATGTTTCAGAAGTGGAGAAGAATTTGTTTGTGTTTGTTTTCCCTCACTCCCTCCCTCCCTCCACCTTACCCAACCAAACGTGGCTTCATATTATATGGATTGAAAATGTAATTATGGGCATATGGTGCTATCTTTTTTGTCCGCTTATTTGTACCTTGTTTTTTTTCCGAAATAAAAGGGAGAAATGCTGTGGATGTGTTTTTATCAAAAAAAAACAAAAAAAACGATACTTTTGATACTAAAGCCTTCATTGATGATAATGGTAATAGTAGGTTTACTGTTTGTGCTGATGTGTGCTTTTCACAGCGCAGCCCGATAAGGTTTAAAGCTCACAGACTAGAAGGAAGGCAAAGAGAAAAAAGCGAGTGTCACATTTAAGTTAGACGCCCAGAGAAAATGAAGGCTTTGACAACCTACTGAGTGCCACAGACAACAACAAAAAAAATCTGCGTTCACCAAGGCCGGGATGCAAGCTGTTGGGCATCAGTTAATGGAAAACTGTAAATTTCAGGCATCCATATTAAAGACAGAGCTGGGGATGAACACTTTATTTATTTATCTATCTATTCATTCATTTTTTTAATCCAACTTCAATTTTCCTCTACGCTGGTTTTACTAAGATTGTAAATGCAAGCAAACTCACAGAACCGTCAACATGTGCCTGGATTTATTACCGTTTTGGAAAGCTGGCTATCAGTGGGAGATAACCAGCGTGTTGAGCAAGGTTCAGTGTAATAACTTATATATTTTTTCATTCAAAACCAACTTTGTGGTCCACCGCCACCTTGTATAAACATGTATGTAAATTAAAAGGAAAAATGTATCCATCCTTTTTTTCTTGCTCTCCCCATCGAGCGTCCTACTTGTGATGCACACTGTAGTGTGTGATGTATGTCAGGCCTCAGACATGACTGTGACATCAAGTCAAGTTTTATCTCTAAAGAAACGGGCAAAGCGAGTTGAAGGAGAATGGGCTCACACTATAGGAAAGGCAATCTTCTTTTGTAAAAAAAAAATATATATATTTCCTTTTTGAAATTTTTTTGAATTGTGTTTAGGTAACTCGATGCAGATGAGTTCTGAGAGCTGGCAGACGTTGCTATAGATTTGACCACTCTTAATAAATTGAGATAAAGACAAAGATACTGGCCAGCTTACTATTATCTTGTCGGGTTGTCGCTGTAGGTTTGAGCCGAATGATAATTGTGTATCTTTACAGAAAGGTTTTCCACAGTGTACAGTACTCCGTTGGCAAACTAAATAATCCCCCTCATTTAAGGGTGTAGCACGGTTAGAACCTGGGAGCTTCGCAGGAAGCCTAATGTACTTTGTCACACACTTTCTCTCGCTGTTCTCCTTGACTCCGAGCAGGCTGAAAGATTCAGGCCAGCTACCCCTCCGCTCTAATGACCAACACAGATGTTCAACTATACAGCAGGAGACACGCACGCGCTCACACACACACACACACACACAC
>JAVQIZ010044458.1:0-13354 GCA_036023535.2 Galaxias brevipinnis | reverse complement strand
CTCTCTCCCCCCCCCTCTCTCCCTCTCCTCCCCCCCTCTCTCTCCCTCTCCCTCTCTCTCCCCCCTCTCTCTCCCCCTCTCTCTCTCTCTCCCTCTCCCCCTCTCTTATATTGCACACAGTAATTATTGTGTTGTTAATCTCCGGTGACATCGTCACAGTCAGTGACTCAAGTCTTTGTGGTTCATCCTCTGACTCACTCTGTCCTTCTTACACTCTGCCCCTTCTGGTACCCCTCTCACTCTCCCTCCGTCCTCCTATAGCTTATATACATGTCTGTTTCTCTCTTTCACACGTTCTCTCCATCCTGTGCGTGTTTCTGTGTAGATCAAGCGTTTGATGCGTGGCAATAAGGACACAGGGCACCTGAGGGTGCATGAGAGGTTTGTAGCCGGCTCGTTGGCCGGAGCCACTGCCCAGACCGTCATCTATCCAATGGAGGTGTGGTCAAACACAAACGCTAACACACACACACACACACACACACACACTCTCTCTCACACACACACACACACACTCTCTCTCTCTCACACACTCACACACACACACACACTCTGTCTCTCACACACGCAGGCACACACACACACACACACACACACACACACACACACAAACTCTTTCTCTTTCCCCTATGCCTCTCCTGATCCCCCTCTCTAGGTGTTGAAGACTCGTCTGACTCTGGGTCGTACGGGCCAGTACTCCAGCATGGCCGACTGTGCTAAACAGATAGCAGAAAGAGAGGGCCTCAGGGCGTTCTACAAAGGCTACGTCCCCAACTTGCTTGGCATAATACCTTATGCTGGCATAGATCTGGCTGTTTATGAGGTCAGAAAATAAAAACACGAAACACACACACACACACACACACGCACACAGTCACACACAAACATGCACAGTCACATACACACACACACACACAAATACACACACAAACACACGCACGCACACACACACACACACACACGCACACACACACACACACTCACACAAACACATGCACACAAGCAGTCTTTGAAACACAGAGCGGCCCTCTCTTTTCCCCGCCACAGACTCTGAAGAACGCTTGGCTGCAGAACAACACAAGCTCAACGGACCCAGGAGTCCTGGTGCTGGTGGGCTGTGGGACCATCTCCAGTACCTGTGGACAGCTGGCCAGTTACCCACTGGCGCTGATCCGAACCCGCATGCAGGCCCAAGGTGAGGGGACACGCGTGGGGTTGGGTTTGCCTGCACCAAATATGGTCCCTTGATACCAACATAGCATATATGTTCCCTGTTGACCCTGTCTCTGTGTCGGTGTCTGCAGCCTTAGTGAAAGGTTCTCCACAGCCCTCCATGGTGGGCCTGCTACAGGACATTGTCACCCAGGAGGGAGTGTCCGGACTCTACCGAGGCATCGCCCCCAACTTCCTGAAAGTCATTCCTGCCGTCAGCATCTCTTACGTGGTCTACGAACACATGAGGAAAGTCCTGGGGGTAGGAGGGCAGAGAGGGAGATAGGAGGAGGGGGGGGGGGGGGTAAGCGGGAGAGGGTGAGACTAGGCGGGGACACAATTTAGAGAAATGTGTGTCATAGAGAAAGAGTAAAGTAAAAACAAAATGAAAAAAAAAAATGTATAAGATGGAAGCCGGGTTATTTATGGGGATGTTGTGTAGGGTCAGCATCCTGTACATGATTAATCATAAAAGTCCAAGGAATGAGAAAACACATGAGGTTTCAGAGGTGGGATATATTCTGGGATGAGGGGAAAGGTATGGGATTATAACAGAAACCAATGTGTGGCAGCTCTGGGATTTGCATGAGCATGCCTAAGAAGATGATTCATGTAAACACACAGCCTAGAGCGTGGGTGAGAGAGAGAGAGAGAGAGAGAGAGAGAGAAGAGGTGAGGAGGAAGAGTGCTCGATGGAGGGCAGGTGATGGACGGATGGAAACGAGCGACATCTTTTCCCATTGTTGCTATTGAAACCACTTACAGTGTGCTCTGGAGTTAAAGCCTTGCGACTGGTTACTTTTACCTGGTTACTATGACAACAGGAGTGACTTTTTTTTCTATTGCATGCAATGCATGCCACCAGTTCTCTGAGGTGTAAAAGCTACCCCCTACTTACCCAACTACTATTCTTTGTTTGATCATGGATCCGGAACTGGACTGAAAACCAACTAATAAAACATGGTGCAAGACTGATCAATATTTTGAACATTGTAATGTTCCATTTGTTCTTAACAAACTGAGAGGATTATTACATTATCATCCCCCTCCCATGCAACTTTAGGTGGAGGATAGAGAACGCTTTGGGGTGATTACATCTGCAATCGTAGGGTCATGGATTACCTGCAGAAGCTAAGGGCTACCATGGAACACCACTTCCATGAACTGAATACATTTGATAATCAACTACAATCAACATCTACAGTTTGATGGAACTGGAAGGCCTGATAAAACAATTTTTTTGAAAAAAACTTGTTTCCTGTTTTGTAAACATTAGATATGCTTCCAGCATTCTATTTTAGAATATAGTTGGAAAGTCATATAAGTCATTTTCTCCTAGCTTAACAGCTTTATTGGAGATGTTAGGGGAACAAAGGCAGCTATATTACAGAATTATCTCTGTAAATCCAATCGCCGTCGAATGTACTTTCAAAACAATTAAACACACTTGAAGTGAATTCAAATGAATGATCGCTTTAACGATTAGTTAAGTATAAGTGAACTGAATCTGAACCAGCCTTTTTCTATCAAAGCCAAAAGGAACACAGCCTGCTAGCAGCAACAGAGTTCTTTATTACAAGGCAGACATGTCATGGCAATACATAGTGAACCTTTCCAGTATTGTATTTAGGAATATATAGCACTCTAACCAAGTGAGAAATATAGTTTGGCTACACTTCACAGGGTTATATAAAGGGGGCCTGTTTAAACTGCAAATATAATTGCTATACTTTCTATCAGAATGCAATACGATCAGTTCTCTATTAACTTTTTTTTGTGTGTCTACGTATGCCATTTCATTCTATATCAACTTCTGGAAGAAATTTTATTATTTTAAAGAGCACTTTTCAACTTAGTATTAACGGGTAGGGAGGGGAGTGCAACTAAATGCATGCAGGTGCCTTGATTAAATGTATTTTATGTAAAGATTTAATACAAAGAATGTGTGTTTGTTGTTATTCTATGTGAAAGAAATGTAATGGATTCCCATTATTAACAAGTTGCACCGGGGGTGGATTTATGATGCACTGATTCCCTGGGGAGAAGACTTTGCACTATGCATTTACACTTTTGAAAACCAGGCGATCCATCCGTTTTTAAAGCAATTCGTAGAATTTAAATCAAGCACTCCTAAAGTAATTCCTCCCATGCGTTTGTTTGTTCTCTTAGTGTATTAACATTGGGGGTTTGTGTGTCAGTGCATTGTAACAAGAATTAATAGCTGTTGAAATTGCGCCCACATAGTGGTTGGCTGAAGATTCCCTTTCAATCAACGCTATTGAAACTATTTGAGGGCGTGCCTTAAATTCAATAAGCCAGTAAGATGCGAGTCAGCAGCCATTGTCCCGCCCCTTAGTGACACCAATTGGTTAACTGAAGCAGTGCTGCTTGCCTGCTTGTACAGATCACACCTCCCTTGTCTTCCCCGTCGCGTACCTCGGTCATTCCCGCTTCTGCGCACTCTGGGCGGGCCTATACTAGCTAGCTAGCTTGCCCAAGTGAGTGTGTGTTTAGTTTTCCTTCTTGAGAACAGCATGTCTGATTACGGTGCACTGTCGACAAACGGAGCCGGTGCTGGAGGCAAGAAAGACGCATTTGCAGATGCCGTACAACGAGCCAGACAGGTACGTCGAAAGCAAACAACGAAATGCGTTTATGCCGGACCGCGCGCTAGTTAGCCTGACCGCCATGGTTTGTTTCAAAATCTAGTAAGGCCGGGCCGCCAGGTTACCTTGGTTTGCTATCGCACGGTAGCTTGCCTGGTCAATCAATGGCCTTGCGTGGGACAGCGTGGTTTATTGTATAGCTACGTCGCAGACAATGTGTATTGAGTATTTAGCCATGTAGGCTGTATAGGATTTGTTTTTATATTGTGATTGTATATAGCTAGCCTAACTAACACGTGACGCGTCTTTTCAGCTAATGTTGTTTGCGTGTCCACCTCTAGACTATGTAACGCAGTTAGCTGTTTTTATGCGAGCTAACCGGCTAGCGCTAAATATATTTGCTTGTTGTGGGTTCGTGTAAATGTTTATCTTTTTAACAAAACTATGTAAAGTTGCGTTAAAAAAGAATATTTATGCGCAGACTTGCTGGACATGAGCTCAAAACCATTCAAGCCGAAAATACTGCCTTTTGCTGGCTATCCTAAATGGCCTGTTGTGTAGAGGCTGAATAATGATACGATTATAAAGTCTTGTTTGTTGGATGCTACATAGACATTCAACTGAATACACCATTTGTATCTTACCTGTCCCCCAGATTGCAGCTAAGATTGGTGGAGATGCGGTACCACCAATGAGTAATAATGGTGGAGCAGACGGCTACCCATTCACAGCACAGAAACGTTCGCTGGAAGATGGAGGTAAAGTATTTTGAAATCACCTCAAAACAGACGCTTTTCTCTACTATATTGCATGTCAGACAAAGATGTGACTATTTTATCTCTATTTAGACCAACCAGATGCTAAGAAGATGGCATCCCAAGGTGACAGAGAGTCTGCTATGTGTATGTCAAATTATTTTGCTTATGAGAAAAACGCATCTCTTAAAAACTGAGGACAAAACAGAGACCAGTTGTATAATGCATTTGCCCTCATTCTCACTAGATATTACTGATCTTTTATATATTCTGCTTTATCTAAATTTCTCCTTCTCCAGCCATCGGAGCCCAGCTGGCAGCCCTGTCCCAACAAAGGTATAGTTTAAGACGTTTAATAAACATGGTCTACTAAATGTTTTTCCCCGGGATAAAGAAATAACACTTTCCCTGCTTCTTCTGCAGTGCCAGACCGTCCACACTGAATGAGGAGTACAGGGTGCCAGATGGCATGGTCGGTCTCAGTGAGTACAGACTTTATGCCATTTTAAATTCTTTAAAAGAAGACTGGAAGTGGGGGGTAAAAAAAATATTTTACTTTTTGTCCAATCAGTTATTGGCAGAGGGGGTGAGCAGATAAACAAAATTCAGCAGGATTCTGGCTGCAAGGTCCAGATCGCTCCAGGTGAGCTAGGTGCTCTACCACTTACAACACACTTACAACATGATCAAATTGGTCCAATTTGCAGATGTTTTTTTGAATTGACGCGTGTGCATGTTTTTCTGTGTGGTTTTTCCCTCTCTAGACAGTGGAGGGCTTCCTGAAAGAAGTGTTTCTCTCACAGGCTCCCCTGAGGCTATAGAGTAAGAATCCTTTTTGAAAGAACAGGTTTTAAAACATTGAAAATATCTTCAGTAGCTGTGTGAGAGGTTTTATACTACTCCACCCTCACACTGTTATTTCTGTATTTTCTTTTCTTTAGGAAGGCGAAGATGTTTCTTGATGAGATAGTGTCTCGGGGGCGAGGCACTCCTCCAAACTTCCACGAGTCAAACAACGGCGGTCAGGCCGGCTCCATGCAGGAGATGATGATCCCTGCAGGCAAGGCTGGTCTGGTCATTGGCAAGGGAGGAGAGACCATCAAACAACTGCAGGAGCGCGCTGGAGTGAAAATGATCCTCATTCAAGATGGCTGCCAGCCTCCCAACGTGGACAAACCCCTTCGCATCATTGGGGATCCATACAAAGTGCAGGTGTGGCGTCGTTTTGCACAGACGTGTGGGAATATTTGAATGCCGGGACGTTTGCCTCTTGCCACAAACGTTTCGTATTTAATGAAACACCCACTTAAAAATGTCCCCTTTTATTCTGTTCCTCTCTCTGCAGCAAGCCATGGAGCTGGTGAATGAAATTCTTCGGGAGAGGGATAATTCCGGCTACGGGGACCGAAGCGAGTTTGGTGGCAGGATGGGGGGAGGAGGAGGAGGTGGAGGAGGTGGTGCAGCAGGCGGTGGCTTAGAAGTAAGAACTGCTCAGTCTGTGTTTGCAAACACTGCTCTGTTTCCTAGAACCTTCTGGAATGTTGTCCTGCGAATGAGCAATGTCTCAACCAGGCTTTGTGGCTTACACTATACTCCAGGGATTCCTGCACTGTTTAATGGAGCAATTGCTGCTAGTTACACTTTAACTTTAGATGTTTTTTTTTTTTTATACATCCTGATTGCTAACGAGATTTGATTGGACAGGTGCCTGTGCCCCGCCACTCTGTGGGAGTTGTGATTGGTCGAAGTGGGGAGATGATTAAGAAAATCCAGAATGATGCTGGAGTCAGGATACAGTTCAAACCAGGTGACTATTAGTATTCATCATTCATCATGACTACATTCCTTAGGTCATGGTGTTGTTATTGTCGTTGGAGCGCGTTATTTTGCACTCCTTGCCAATCACGCTTACCTCTCTTTTGACTCCCCGCCCCCTCCATGATGAGCAGATGACGGTGATGGGCCAGATAAGATTGCCACCATCATGGGTCCACCAGACCGATGTGAACACGCTGCCCAGATCATCAATGAGCTGCTGCAGAGCATCAGGGTCCGTGAGGAGGGAGGGGTGAGTGCTAAGCTGGACCCACTCATATGGACAGGGCTTATCTAGCCGGCTACCAACTGAGGACCATGGTTTGCTCCCAGCACTGTACATAAAGCCCAATGCTAGGTTTTCCACAGCGGGCTGTTTACTGACCTGAGGCTCTGTGTGTGTCCTCAGGCAAACGGCAGATTGTTTTATAACCTGAGTCTCTCTGTGTGTCCTCAGGGCCCTCCGGGAATGTCCCCAGGTGGGCAGTCAGGTGGCCGCGGCCGAGGGAGGGGCCCAGGCAACTGGGGTCCTCCAGGAGGTGAGGTGACCTTCTCGATTCCCGCTCACAAATGCGGCCTAGTGATTGGCAGAGGTGGGGAGAACGTCAAATCCATCAACCAGCAGACCGGTGCGTTTGTGGAGATCTCTCGCCAGCCGCCGCCTAACGGAGACCCAAACTTCAAGCTGTTCACCATCCGAGGGTCCCCGCAGCAGATAGACCACGCCAAGCAACTTATAGAGGACAAGATAGAGGTACTATCAGCATCAGCATCAGCATCATCAGCATCATCATCATAATCATAATAATAATTTTTTTTTAATTTGAGGGTGCCTTTCAACACACTCAAGGTCACCTTACGGTGTATTCTCCAATATGAAATATCAAATTAAAGTAATTCAGCGACATAGTAACAAAACAAAAGGAGGTGTAGGGTAGGAAACAACAATGGAAACCAGGAGGACACATTAGTGAAAACACTGATAAACGGGGAGACAGTCGGGCACAGTACGTTAACACAGTCGGGCACCCCCGTTAACACTCTGCCACATTACATTCACACGCTGGAGAGCCCTGTTGTCTGACCCAGCCTCCTTCTCTTTGCGGCAGGCCCCCCTGTGTCCGATGGGTCCTGGCCCTGGAGGTCCTGGAGGCCCTGGAGGACCAATGGGTCCTTACAATCCAAACCCCTACAACCCGGGGCCCCCTGGCCCTGGAGGACCACAGTAAGTGGTGTCTTGTCTGTTTAACTTATCCATACGATTCTCTCTCTAAGCTTTGCCTCAAGCTGCTTTTGATAGAACTACACCAGCAACCTTTTTTTAACCAGTTTGCTTCATTCCTTTCTGTCCCTGGTGTCTTATCTGGTCTCGGTGTCTGACGATGTGTTTTAACATTGTATCCCCTTCCCACAGCGGAGGCCCTCCGGGAGGCCACCAGTACGCCCCTCAGGGCTGGGGGAACTCCTACCAGCAGTGGCAGGCTCCAGGCCCACAGGATCCCAGTGAGTGCCTGGGGAGCTTATCCTCTTTCCTCCTCATCCTCTCCTTTTATGTTCTCACTCTTATGTCGTTTCTCCTACAAAATATTTCAACGCTTTCTTTTTCTATGGTCTGTCTGCTTATTTATCCTTTTTTGTAATCACCCCCTCTCTCTTTCTTTCTTTCTCTCCAGGTAAGGCAGCAGCAGACCCCAATGCAGCATGGGCAGCCTACTATGCACAGTACTATGGCCAGCAGCCAGGTGGCGCCATGCCCGGCCAGCAGCCTGGAGCCCCGGCAGCAGCCCCCGTGGACCAGGGCCATGCAGCACAGGCCCCTGGGGGCCAGCCTGACTACACCAAGGCATGGGAAGAGTACTACAAGAAGATGGGCATGGGTGAGAGACTCGCGCGCTGACCGTTTTACACAGAATGTGGTGGAAATGCTCTTTCTTGGGTCTCTGTTTTTATAATTTCGCTTCTACTGGAAGCTTTTAACCAACTTGTGTGTGATGTCTACAACATGCAAAAAGGTTGATTCTGTTTTTGGAGTTTAGTGAGGGATTCATGCCAGCTGCTATTACATTTACATGCCTTATCCCAACATGTTCTTAACTGGTCACCCTCTTGGTGTTAATATCAGTTGGCTGTGAGTCTGTGTATACACACTGAACCCTTCTCCTCTTCCTGCCCATGTGAACGTCCAGCCCAGCCCGGTGGAGGTGCAGCGGCTGCAGCCCCAGGGACCGCGGCTCCAGCTGCTACAGGGGGCGCTGTGTCAGCGGGAGGCCAGCAGGACTACAGCGCTGCCTGGGCTGAGTACTACAGACAGCAGGCTGCTTACTACGGACAGCCAGGACAGGCCCCGGGTCAGGCTGCCACACCACAGCAGGGGCAACAGGTACGACCCATGGTTCCTTTGGAGCTGTTCTAAATCTCGCATGTGAAAATGTGTTTGTCAGTGTGCCAATAGATGGTGTTGCACGTGTTAGTGTTAACAGCTTTTACTGTGTCCCTCCAGGCCCAGTAAAAATTAGGATCCGTCTCAAGGATGGAAGATCTCTGAAGACTGTGATGGCGCCCCGGACCTGTGTTTAAATTCTTCTTTTTTTTTTTCTTTTCAGTGAACAGTCTTTTTGTTTTTTTTATCAAAACGAGCCTTTCTTCATTCTCCACTTTTCACCCAAACATGTCCTTTACCAAAACTCCCTTTTTTGAATACAAAAACTGGAAAGGGACAGGGGAGGAGTTTTGTTTTTGTTTTTCTGCTCATGAAAAGACTGGTTATCCCCCACATGCCCCTTGCCACCAAATCCCCCTAGCATCCATGGACGAAGTAGAAGGGGCCGGAGCTCTGGATCACTGGCACCTAACCATCTGTATAATACATAGACTCGCACTTCTTGTTTTTGTTGTAGTTTATTTCCTGGAAGGCGAGAAACAGTTGTCTAGCAGTACTTTAAGTATTACTTCTAATATTTTCAGTTGGGGGGAGGGGGGACAAATCCTGTATTTTGCAAGCAAAATGAATTATTTTTATTTGTTTTTGTTTTTAGGATTTAATTTTTTAAAATATTTAGTTCAGTGTAAACATTCCCGGTGTTGCGTTAGCAACTTGTTTTCAGCCCCAAACTGTTTTGGATGAGTGTGTTGCTTAAGCTCCCCATTTCTTTGTACCACGAGAAGGGGTTAGGGTCTGTCTGTGTGTGTGTGTGTCCGTATGTATGTTTGCGTGTGGTGAGTGTATGCCTATTGAACAGCAAGGATAATTTGTTATTGTGTGCATGCAGATTTACTGTCCAAGATGGTACTGTTGTATTGTATTCAATGTAAAGAACACTTGACCCTTCTCCACAACTCTTGTCCTTACAACCAACTGCTTTGAAATCCTTTTGTTTTTATTTTCTCCATGTTCCAATACGTCATGTTATATTGTATGCTTTTTTTACTGCTTGTTTTTAAAAACTTCACAATAAAAATATTCAAATGATTTATGACTGTGTGGTTGTTTGTGCTGCAATTAGCTAGCTGCAGAAGTTTGTTGTCTGACTTGAGTTGATATGTTGACTAGCCAATGTATCAACATCTTTAAGCTTCGAACCAATCACACGCCTTTCTGGGCTGGTCTAAAGAACGGCAGTAGTACAAAAAATACGGTGGAAAATGGCGCCCAGCTCGAAATCAGCAAAGGACGAAAATAAAGAGAAACCTCAAAAAAAGCATAAAGAACATGTAGTCAAGCTTCTTAATCGAGGAAAGGTATGTAAGAAACACGACAGTTTGATATAAATTAGTCTTTTTTTAATAAAGCATGGCTGAAAAACGTAATAGTTCAACATAGTGGCAAGTCTGGCCAAAAAGCTAGCTAACGTTAATGTCATTGCAAAGCTAATGGTAAATTGCTAACAAGTGATAGAGATTAAACTGGCGGCCGTTGTAAGTTACATGTTTTTACACAATTTGCAACAATGTTAACGTTAAACCAAGTGTTTTGGTGCGGGTCAGTTTGCAATGATTATTATCTCAGGTAGGAATTGACCAGTTGGCTGGTAAAGTAGACAAACACATAATGTTAGCTGAACTGATTAGCTACCAATGGAAATGCAAGCTAAAGTAGATATATTTATTCCATCCATGCTCGTCCCTATGCTAACTTCAGTGAGATATTGGTATCCATGGAGGACAGTAGCCGGTTGTTATGAGCAGATACAATGTCCTACAGTTTTTTATCGAGTGGATGGACTCCTAACCACTTCACTCACTCTGTTCGTGTCTCAAGCATGCTGCATCCGCACTTACATTTATATGGCTAGCAATTATCTGTTGCCTCACTGGTGTCCCTTGTTCCACAGCTATCTGGTCGATTTTCACAACGCCTGTTCAGGAAGTTACCTCCTCGAGTGTGTGTCCCCTTAAAGAATATTGTCAGCGAAGAGTTCCTCAGAGCAGGGTGAGAATGTGTTGTCTGTCTATTACAACTATCGGTGTACTTGCATGCACACAGTATATAACCGATATTTGTATACCCGTTTATTGATATAAGCTCATAATTGTCAAATTATTTGTACATGCCTAAACATACTAGTGATATAGAACTTTTAGCAATATTGTTTCCATTTAAAAACAGGCACCCTATTTAGAAATACTGCTTGATCACTGGTTAAATAGTAGCAAGGGCTTGTTTGGGCTAATCCCCTTAGAATATCTTCGAGTTCCTCACTCACACATCTTTTCGTTTCCAGGCATGTCTTCTTGGGCTTTAGCAAGTGTGGCCGATACGTACTGTCCTACACCAGCGACTGCGGAGAAGATGATGACTTTTCTTTCTACACTTACCACCTCTACTGGTGGGAGTTCAACCTGTACAGCAGACTCAAGCAGGTAGCAGAACTACACTGGTGTTTTAGTACTTAATAACCAGTAGTGAAGGTAAGGATGACTTTCTCTCTCTCTCTGTGTTCGCTGTGTTTTCTCTCCAGGTCCATCACGTGCGTCTCTTTGCAGGAGAGGATATCTACAGTGACCTGTACCTCACCGTGTGCGAATGGCCCAACGACCGCTCCAAAATTGTCATCTTTGGCTTCAAGTAAGAGACTCCCGTCACTCACCACTACATTATCGTTTAACATCACCTCTCACCAATGAGAAAGTACCTTATTAGATAGGATCGCTAACATTGTGTGTGTGTGTGTGTGTGTGTGTGTGTGTGTGTGTGTGTGTGTGTGCATGTCTCTCTCTCTGTGTCTGTGTGACAGTACCCGTAGTTCTAGTTCAGTGCTGATGAACCTGATGATGAGTGATGAGAATAACAGAGACATCTACATCACCATCGCCTCCATGCCTCCTCCTAAACCCTGCTCACACTGCTGCCCTGTCCCGACACCCTCTACTATACGCACAGGTATGGAGACACACACTTAACCACAACATGCCCTCACTCTCTCTGTCTCTCCCTCTCTCATATATATGTAACATACTGTATGTGTGTGTTTGTACTTTGCTAGGCTTTGTTGTTTTTTTGTCCTCCGTTTCCTGAGCGAAGCCCCCTGTTCCCTGTCCCTCCTGTCCACAGGTAGTGGGGAGTGTCTGGAGCATGGCTATGTGCTGAACAGCAGGTACCAGGTGGTCTACCCCTTCCCTACCTTCCAGCCAGCCTTCCAGCTGAAGAAGGACCAGGTCATCCTGCTCAATACCAGCTACTCACTGGTGGCCTGCAGCGTCTCCCTTTGCCCTGGTAACACACCGACTCACACACACACACACACACACACACACACACACACACACACACAGACGCACTCGCTCTCATCTTCTTATTGTCTGTTTCTCTCCAGCAGGCAGCCAGGGTCTGTCCTCCCAGATCCTGTATAAGAAGAGAGCCGCTGACCCCTCCTCCTCTTCCTCTTCCTCCTCATCCTCCTCTTCGTCCTCGTCAGCTCTGCAGTCCCCCGGTAGGCCGGCGACGGTTCGAAGGAGCCCGTCGCCCCTGTCTCCCAGCCAGTCGCAGGCAGCGGCGCGGGCGCGGGAGTTTGCTGCCGACCTCTTTAGGCGGGCTCAGGGAGAAGCCAGGCTGCACGAAACAGAAGACAGGATCCAGACAGACGCTGCTCCACACCTCTCTGAGGACAGAGGGAAGGCTCCACAGACTCAGAGAGACAGGGGGGAAGTCAGAGAGAGAGGGCCAGAGGAGGACAGGCGGACTGGTTGCAGTGGACCGCTGCCGTCCACGCTGGCCTCCTGCTCCCCCCCCACCCCCACCGAGGTGGAGGGACCCGTTTGTTGTAAGGCAGGGATGTCACCAGCCTCTTCTTCATCACCATCTTCTTCCTCCCCGCCAACCCCACAGTCGTCGTCCTCTGGGGAGGTCGGCCCCAGTGAGCCGGGCTATGTCAACTACACTTGCCTGCAGTACCGCCTCCAACAGCCGGGAGCGCCAGAGCAAGACGCCGCAGGTAACACGCAGGGAGAGCTCCCTCTCAATGTGACCGACCCGCTTTTGATGGTGGAATTAGAATGCTTCCTGTCCTCTCTTCCTCTCTTCCTGTCCAGGTTATGAGGATGATAAGGTGCAGCTGCCCTTCACCCTCACCGACCTGAAGGGACGCAACCTGCAGCTGATCACTGGGCCACACAGCGGACAGGTGTGTGGGTCTGTGCGTCTGTGCGTATCTGTGTGTGTGTGTTTAGAAGAGACCTGGACTGTAACCATGACATTGCATTGTTTATGCGTTTGCCACCTGATATGTACAGTAGTGAATGATGTCCTGCCTCTCTGTCCTGTAGAGTGGGTTAGGGTTAGGGTTAGGGTTAGGGTTTAGGGTTAGGGTTAGGGTTAGGGTTAGGGTTAGGGTTAGGGTTAGGGTTAGGGTTAGGGTTTAGGGTTTAGGGTTAGGGTTAGGGTTAGGGTTAGGGTTAGGGTTAGGGTTAGGGTTAGGGTTAGGGTTAGGGTTAGGGTTATGGTTAGGGTTTATGGTTAGGGTTAGGGTT
>JAVQIZ010044449.1:0-41877 GCA_036023535.2 Galaxias brevipinnis | reverse complement strand
TAGATAGTCTAAGTAAATAGATTCAGTTTATAATTTTTGGAGCAGATTAACAGGCGTGATATATGATTTTGGAATCACTTTTTACCATCTCCACCCACATTCTTGCAGCATCCAGTGTTAAAGCCCAAAAAACCCTTCTTTGGGGATATATTATAACACATACTTGGTTTCAAGACAAGGTTACAAGGCTTGTGTGGGCTTACAGGACACATGGTCACAATGCTGCACCCCATGGAGAGATTGATACTGACCTTCTACAGGACAGCGCTCAGCAGGTTATGTGATGATGGTTGAAAGTCCCATTTGGTGTGCACAACTCAGGCAGTTGAGTGTCAGGAAACCCGATGACTGTGATTTTCACCTGATAATAGGATATTTGTTGTTGGAATATACACAAATCTTTAAATATATATATATATAATAATGGTATGAGCAATGCCACAATGCTTCTCAGTCTAAACCCATACCTTACAGCCACTTTAAATTACTAATGTTCAAGTTACACAGGATTCAAAACAATCCCCCAGCTACCTATATGCCAGAAGAACAGAACTATTACACGAAACAATTTCCAATTACAGGACTATGACATTTATGGGGTACAGTGTGTTTCTATTTACACATCAGATTTCAGAATGCAATGCTATCCCAACAGTACCCCTGAGACCTTTCTCCGGCATTCTCTTATGACGCTAAGCCTTACAAGGCCTAATGAGCAGTGCTCCATCATTCCTAAGCAGGTGATAATGGCTGTGGTTCAAGTCAATGACGTGTTTACACACTGGATCTTTACTACCCCTGCCGAGCCACTTCACCATGCATGTAATGGGATTCCCTGATTGGCTGGATTCACGCGTCCACTCGGCTGGGGTCCAGTCAAGGGCAATAAAAAGAAAAGCAGGGAACCACAGTGGCAATGATAAACAAATGACATCTGTTGAATGCCCGATGAACAAACCTCCATTGCATTGCTGACACGCTGGCAAACTATGAGTAATTATTTAAAAACCTTTACACATCTACGGTATGAATAACAGGGAGTGCTGCATTCAGGTTCATCAAATTGTAATGTAAAAATATGCTGCTAGTGTTTATTTGATGGATTACACAAACCTAATTAAGGTTTCACTGCCGGCTCACAAAAAGGGAAATAATGTAAGATTTCTTCATATAAAAAAAACCAACATTGCAATTACTTTGTGTGGAAATTAATCACATGGGAACAGCGTGATAAGTACTAATAACTGACTATTACAGCGTACACTTTGCATTGCGACTAAAAACTTACCTCATTTCATCGAGAGAGAACAAAGTGCATCCTGAAGCCAGATTTCACATTAGGCAATTTAGAATATTCCAGACTGCCTAATTTAGGGGTCGTACTTCAGTGTAACTTAATTTGACAAGATTAATTATACA
This sequence comes from Galaxias brevipinnis, assembly GCA_036023535.2. Lineage (NCBI taxonomy): Eukaryota > Metazoa > Chordata > Actinopteri > Galaxiiformes > Galaxiidae > Galaxias > Galaxias brevipinnis. Next base: position 40,458 of record JAVQIZ010044449.1, on the reverse strand, counting down.
ATTAAATCTAAACTCTTCTCAATTATATGGAGAAATTCTGGCTGCCTACTCAGGCTGACCTCTCACCTTTGGTGAGGTGGGGTACCTGATAAGCATAATTTCAATGGAAGCAGAAAAATTGCTCCATATTTTGTCACTGCTCTACCTAGCACATTATTATTCTTAATTGCAGGCAGACTTTGTTACTGTGCCCTTGACATGAAAACATTACATTAGGTAAGTTGAAGAACTCATTCCTGATTGACAGAATTATCAATTGGAACAAAACACTTAATGGCGTGTCAATTGATTTAGTAATTATAATTATATGATTATAATTAGAGTGATTGGGATTACAAAGAAAAAACAGTTTATCAAAAAACACCAATTGGGTGGAAATTACAGTGACACCTAGAAATATCATGTATCCTCATAATATCCACACATTAGTCTGTTGCCATGTCAAATATTGCACAGTTAACACTTTGAAGACCAATGAGATCCAAATTGCATGGTATCTTTGCATAATGACCATTCATGGCGAAAGCAGGTCAGAGAGCTGAGCCTAAGAGAGCAGGTGAGCTCATCCCTCATGTGAAGAGGCCATTACGAACGGTCTGAAAGACAACGGCGAGAAAATCAGCAGGGACGGGCATGAAACCCCCTTCAAAGATCTTCAAAATCCCCATTTCCTCCTTCAATCTTTCCTGCCATTCCATCATTCACACTTTATCCTGCTTTTACAAAAAGAGAAGAAGAGAAAATGGTCTACTTGACCTTAATCTTCCCAGCAGTGAGTAGCTCAGAGATGACATGCAACCTCAAAGGTAAAGGGCAATTGTTTCTTTTTACTCTTCAGAAGCCAATTTACACCCCCCAGGGACTTTCTCTGAAGCTGTGAACTATATTGCAGGTCTGCCACATTGTTTCTCAGACTTGATGCTCGAGTGGACCAGAAGGAAGCAGAAGGAAGCTGCTTTAGTTCTCCTATTCACCATCGCCGCTTGGGTCACTGTCATGTATTACTGGGGCTATTCATGAAAATGCAAACTAGCATACAACAATAGGATTAGAGGAACATATTGTTTCAATTATTTTAGCCAAGGTTTATTCGTATTGAACCTTTCTTAAATTTTCTTGAACATCATTATCTCAATTCACCAACTGTGAACTATTGTATTATTGCTGAATATTAGAGTCAAGTTATGACAAATCATTCTTTATGGGTTAATGAATTATAAATGATCAAACAGTCATTACAAGAACCTAAATACAGACCTAACTTTACCTGTAAAAAACATTCTCATTGCTTCCTCTCATTAAGTGGATGGAGTATTAACTAAAAGTGTCGCTATGTACAGCTATACTACTGCATACCTCTGACCTATTACACCAACAACCCAAAATGCATCCTTACAAGCTTATGGTTTCATCATAGAAATTAACCTCTCAAAATACCACATACTGTATAACTGACATGGGTATGAACAAGTATTAGGAAGTGGAGAGATTTGTAAATATTCAAATATAGTAAAATATATCCCAAGTAAGATTTTTTTTTATCATTTTTAACTGTGATGCTTGGCTTAAGCTTGGACACGATGGTGCTTATCTTTTCTTGATTTCTAATGCACGACTGGTTTTGACGGTGGTTTCTACGTGATGTCTGTCTGAACTATGTGACTTAAATAAAAAGGTCAACACTTGAAAGACACGGGTGAGACAAGCACTGGCTGAAAGGGACATGTATAGGTGAAAAGAGAATGCGTGGTTGAACATACACCCATCATAGAAAAAGGTGACTAAACATTGAAGAATGTGATTTTTAAAGTATCGCCTGAATTGAGATAGATCATGAGAAATCATTAACCCAAACCCTTGCATTGTAAATACTCATCTCACCACGTCCTTGTCAAGACAAACAGGTCCACACGTTCAGAATAGATTTCACTCAGACAAAGGGATAGTGGTGAGGAAGGTGAAAACAAACACACACAGCAGAAGCTTCCCTCCAGGTAAAGGTGGACAGTGATCCGCGACTGATGGGGTTTCGCACAGGTCAGCGTCACACACCGCTTCCCAGGGACCGTCTTGAGAGAAATGCCAATTGTCTCCCGGATGAGGCTCCAGGTCCCCCTCCAATTCCTTCCAAAAGCACTCTTACCACCACCACCCCCCACCCCTGTCTAGAGCGGCACACTGGGCCCTGGTCACAGCTGCTCTCCCCTGCCTTGGGAGGAATTGCTTCCATTTGGCCTGTCAGCTTGGCCAGGGCCACCATAGCTTTTCTCATTTGTCAGAGAGGGGGGTGAACCTCTAGCTCTCCCAGCTAATCTTGGGCCACTGGATGGAGGACACTCTCTTTCTCTCTGCATCCCCTACTGATATATCCTTTGGTACTCCAGGGTCTTTTTATTTTCTCTACTTAGCAGTGGAAAATGGGGTTGCTATGTGGAGAGGGACATATACAAGTCAGGGTCAAGGATATAGGTCTGTACGTATGCCGTTTTAAAACACAATTATTATTGTATTGGTCTGCATTGGTCCTAGCCAGGAAAGTGGATAAATGCATTAACCTTGAAATTGACTCTTCTGACCATGAACAAAGTCTTCAGGCAGATAAGTGCGTGCAATGACGAGTACGCCTTGATGCACAAAACTCACCCATTCATAATCATCTGTCTATGTCAATGACAGGGTACTATTTAAATGAACTGTAAATCCCAGTAATGTCTGTGCTTTTTGGTTAAGGTGATGAAAATTGCTCCCTCCCTCCTCCACCCCAACTGCCACCTCAGGTCTGCTATCCAGCTCTGCTTAGCTGGTCTGCTCATCCAGGGGATTGATGTATGTGTGCTCCCTGCCTCTAGATGTTGGCTGATATGTACAGCAGGGAGCTTCCACTATGTAGAGGATCCAACCATGCCAAAACTGATTTACATTCAATACATGTTTTAAGATGGATGAGTTTGACTGAATTAGACATAATGCTGATTGTTATCTTTCCATAGAAACTAACCAATCCTTAAACAAAAACACCAAAACAGACATTCCCTTTTCATGCATGTGAGCTCGATTTACATTTGATCAATTTAAAAATTATCAATAATAATCATTCAACATTAGACCTCCCCTAGGGATAGATTCAATAAATCATATGTAATCCTGTTTACTGAACAGACTTAGTAATCAGAGCATCTTGGGGTTAACTTTCTCTTACTTAATTTTACTACAGAACATTGTGAAGTAATTACCCTGCTACAGCCCAGCAATGACAGTACTACTAACATTTTATAGCGTGGAGAGAGCAGAGGAGTCCAATTAAAAGACTGGCAGATGCACGCTTTGAGGGAAGCATAGCCGATGTGCTTCACAAAGACTGATCCTATCATTAAAACCTGGCATTGCTTTGAGATGAGAACACTTTTAAATCTTCATTTCACTTCCCTTACAGTCAAAAGGTGATTTAAGAGATTGGCTTCACTTGATACTGTTTGCCCCATAGCAACAACCTCAACCCCATAAGCAGTGCACTGATGCTATCCTAAAATAAAGGATAATGAAATTGATTTGATCACTATATTTATGCAGTTGTACATCTATTCAGTATATAAATAGAATGGCACTGGATAAAATAAAGTAAATATATACATGACCAGTAGACGTAAGTTGCACAATTTAATTTTGCAGTAAAAATTATACTTTTATTGAAAGATGATCTATCCTGGGTGACAATAGTTCCGACCGCATCTTGAGGGACGCTCTGTCACTGCCAAAGTCAGTTTTGCCATTTTCTCTGTCTCTTTTATGTCATAAGCAAGATAACTCAATAAGATATAGTTTTTAATACATATCTCACACAGACATGCAACAAATGTGCAGGTAGTTATAATATATATACAAACACACGCAGTGACACAAGCCACTACACATTTCCTTATGTCTCGAGGTCTCCTAATGTGTTTTCAGGACAGACAATTTCCGGACTTGGCCAACAGAGGTCGTCTTCATTGAAAGGAAGAAAGGAAAATAGACAAAGCTGATTTACAATTCAACATCATAGTCATGTAATCACCTAATTAAATCTATTAAGAGTGAGTAATTGAATTGCTTTCAATATTTACATATGTGCCATACTATAAGCTTGCATCATATCATACATTTGGTCTATGATAAAAACTATAACTTGTCAATGTTATATGGACTTTAAGCTAATTAGTAAAAGAGATGACCTATTATGAGAGTTAAGAAATACAATGAGACCTGTGTTTTGCAATCTCTGTTTAGCCACAGCATCAATCTTTTCTTTGAGCTCCGGGAAGCGTTTGAGCACATTCCTGTAATCCGGGAAGGAGAGGGAGTAGAGTCTGCAGGGGGTCAATGCCCACACATTGGCATTGCGCCTGCCCTTGCCACTAATCAGGCACATCTCTGAGAGGGGTAGGTTGTCACCATAGAGGAAGGTCAAGAAAAAGTAAATAGGCATGGTTAAAATTAGTCCAGCATTCATTGTAATTAACTAAATACTTTTGGTGGATGTATACAAAAATAATAGCATTGTTGAAAATAATTTTAACCTGTCATGACCTGGCAAAGAACTGTTTTTGAATAAATCAGTTCCAGCGATAGACCATGTCTGAGCGATCATATCACGTCCATCACAGATTGGTTTGGTTTAACAGTGTGAACTACACTTCTGTTTTAACCTTCATTTTGATTATCATCACTGAACATCTTTTAGAATTCATTATGCTATTTGAGTGATTGCCATAACTTTTTGAAATAAGTATTTGTGACAACCTTAATGTATTCCCAAATTTAATTATTTCTTAATATTGACATTTCTAATTAAGCAGCATAATTGGAAAGCCTGTGTGCAGTGGCAATCATTTTAGCCGGCACTGATAAATTAATATAAAAAATTATTAATGAATGCTACCGTTTTTTAATTGCTGCCTGTGCACCCATATTCATAATTGCGGCAGCATCCTCCTTGAAATGACATGATGACAAATACAAGTGTCATGTCATCGTTTTCCTTTTTCATCCTACACCTCAATCAAAGTAAATCTATTTCACCTCAGCCATGAACAGTAAAACAAATTAAACTTGCATTACATTTTCTACTCTCATTAATGCACCTGGTTACCAAGGTTACAATAATTTAGTTTTTGACGAAAAAAGAATTGCTCCTGTTGAACAGTCATCATGATCCGGAACTTTTTGCTAATGTTCAAATGGGAAATGGTGAATTCACAAACCCACAAAAAGGTAATGCAATGTTGACAAAAAAAAACTGAATTTATGTTGCAAAGTGTGATTATGTTCCTTTAATAGTCTTCCCTCCCATGGAGTGACGGGAAAATTCTAGACACTATGACCCAATTTATCTGTGCAGCCATGGGGGCAGAAACTACTAGGTTGGACAGTATATAAATACACAGCATCATTAACAAAATTCCACACACCATAAAACTTTTGCTAATTAAATCTTTTCACCTTTTAAAAGTGTATACACATTGCAAATTTTCTTTGGCTCACAAAAAAAAGTGAAGAGCCTCCAGAAATGCAAGAGATAGGGCTAGAAGGAAAAGAGAGGCTGATGATGAGCTTTCAGACTAGCCTCTTTTGCATGCAAATCATATCTGAATTTCTCATTAGCATAAATGCATGAGCAACTCTAAATGCTTTTAATTTTCAATCTCACCAAGCAGAGGAGTAATTTGTCACTGTCAGGGTGGGAGTCTACAAGGGCGGGGGTGGGAGGGGGGTTGGGGGTGGGGGACCAGAGGGAACTAAGGACTACGTGCTAAATTGGAATCATAGAAAATTTGGGATTTGCTAATTGACTGATGTGCAGTTCAATCAAGCTGCCTTGAAGGTGTAAATAATTCCATGTATATTCCAAATGGTAAAAAAAACAGTGCATGGTTTATTTGGAAAAGCACATTAAACCACTCTTTCCCCAGGCCATACTCTACTCTAGTGATATTATTCTCTTGCTTTCTTAGTGCATAATCACACATAATAAACTTAAAATAAAAAGAACATGTCACATTTTACTATAGCTTTTTTTTCTATTTCACTAACCATGAATAAGGTCGATCATTTAGCAATAGTGTGCTATAAACTAGCTCACCAAAATCTAAAGCTGATGAAGACAGATTTAATTAAGAAGATATATCCAGTAATCATCAAACCCGAAAAACAAATATGTAGTGACACGGTGGCAGAAAGTAAACAGCTATTAGCCATCAAATATTAACTTCCTTCATTGGTGTGGCATATAGTGCTTGCTTACCCCCAAAGAAGTTCCCATCGGAGAGTACGATATCTTTGTCGCATTGAACATTCACACTTCCTTTTTCAATAAAATACATGCAGTCTCCATGGTCCCCCTTACGAATGATCAGATCATTCTTTTGATAAATCTCCAATTCCAACTCCATAAGGAGCTCTGAGATGAAAAATCGGTTGGTGTCTTTGAACATAGGCATGCTTAAGATGAGGTTGGCACTGTTGTGATGGATCACTTCCTGGTTTAAAACAATGAAAAATATAAAAAGAAAAATCTTCAAAACTCAAAACATACGCTGCCCGTATCATAGAGTAACACTATCTGACATACCGTTATTTGGCTACAACTAGACAAGACAAACATATCTTACCTATACTATGACCGAGGACAAAGAAAAGAAATTCAGCGCAAACACAAATTATTTGTTTGTGGTAAATGTGTGAAAGGATTCTCATGAACAACATGATTCAAATAGAAAAAAACATAATTATGTATTATTCAGTCAAACTTGGCAAGCAACTATCAGCTGTCTCGCCCACCCATTACAATATCTAAAAGTAAGAGAAGACTGTTAAATGGTATTTATTTTTACGCATTTCTATGAGGATGTAGACATATTGACAAATAAAAGTAGATGTGTGTGACAACATGACAACTTGAATGCTGTGATTAATGTTACTTTACCCGTCTCAGTGGTTCAGAGAGATCCATTAAAATGGCTTTCTCATCAAACCACCTGCCCTGGTAGCAGTTCTCCAGGTGGCCAATGACCTTGCGGCGCAGATCGCGGGGAAGACGGTAGTGTTTCATGTACTCCATCGTTTCCTTATACTGCAAGGGGAAGGCACACCAGTTGGAACACGGCGAGAGTTGGCACATTCACAAATGCTGATAGCTTAAGAAAATGCAAGGGACTTGAGCACTAACAGCACCAATTGCTTTTTTACAGCAGAACAAATAATACTTATAAATAATAATTTCTGACCACAAAAAAAAATAAACAATATTTTAAATATATTAAAGATTAAAGTAATTATTTCAACACAGAACAGAAGGAAAAGGTTTGGAGCTCTCAGGAGAAGAACACGTTCACATTTTTACATGCTCATACTGCCCTCTAGTGTTGAATGAGATAAAAAATAATACACCACTAAGGACTGCAGCATAATACGCTGGACACTTTACCTTGCTATCATATACATGTTCGCTGGCCTTCGAGCTATACACTAAAGCTGTCATCCTGGCCAAGATCAAAGCATACATAACAGTTCCAACCAGCATACTTGTGATGACTACCCACAGCTCTGCTTCACCTGAAATACAAGATATATTTAAAGCTGTGATCACATCAAAAAAAATAATTCTAATTACATAATATGATTTTAAACAACTCTGGCCTATTTAATCAATAACCATACCTTTTGGAATATGGACTGACCCATAGTTGAGTGCCATCATATGACACAGAGACCGGAACATAGACTTTGTGTATTGGCTGCTCATTGATTTACCCTAAAAAGATGTTTTCAGTAGTACCTTCTGTTTATAATGTTAAAAAAAAACACGAATAAACACAGCCTGTAGGTGGCCATTTTATAAAGTCATTGCAGAATGGAACTTACCACAAGGCCATCCAATGTAACCCAGCTATTTTTAGGAAACTCCATGACTGTAGCAACTAGGAACTGAAAGCAGGCATTCCAGTGGCACACCAGGATTATAGTGATAATCATGTGGGTAAACTGAATGGCAGTGGCATATGCTCCAGCACTCAAACCAGTAACCTACACAGACACACACACACAAAGCATAGGAAATTATTATGTTCTAATACATATGCTAAATATCACACTGTAAAGCATAAACTAACAGGGCTGCAATATTTAAAACAAAAATTATGATGAATAATAATATCAGCAAAAGTACGTAAGTATACCTGCCTCTACCCAGTTATTGGCATATCGTACAAATCTGGAGAACCGTAATAGACGCAACAAGCTGAACAACCGACTCAGTTTGATCAATTGTCTCCTTCGCATGACATCCAGTGCAGGTGTACTGGAATCAAGAAGAGCAGCCTGCAAACATGACATGTAGGTTATAATATTGAAAGGGTTCTAAAACAAAATTGTAACAAAGTTCAATATTGTCTTGTTTAGTCACCCCACTGATAAGGAGAGCGTAGTCAATCGGAGCCACTCCAATCAAGTCTGTTAAAAACCATGATTTAATGTAGTGGGAGCTTATTTTCCTCGTATCCAAAGTGACAGTCTTGGGAGTAAATATAGAAAAAATAAATAAATTAAGAAATGGGCCTTAATCGTTCTTTGTAGCCGAACTACTGGATGCATTTTGATATCCGTGAATAAAAACGTATATGATAATATACTATAATATGATAAAGAGGAAGTAAGATGATAAGCCTACCTGTGCATCTTTACTTATGTAGCCAGTTCTAAAATTCAGTACCAAATCTGTGAGAAACAGGAAATCTATTCCAACATTCACTGCAATCCACTCCTGGCTATAACGGTTGTATTCTGTTAAGAAACTAACACCCAAAGGGACGACTATCATGTCGTAGAAAGTTGCAAGCAACATGACGATAAGCCACCATCTCCTGTAAGAAATTTAGTAACTGAAGGTTAGAATCGGCCCGTCAGGTAAGGCAAGATAAGAACTGGGTAACTCCCAGTTCGCAAAAATTACTGACAGATCGAGGCAGGATCTAACGTCGTATATCGTTCTGCCATAACCATAGATAAGTAATGAGACCATGTAAACAGCCAATAAAGTCACACACATTATACCATGATGAAGTTCTCCTGATCTGGTCCAGATGACCATATCGATTCTATGTCCACATGGCTAACAAAAGTAACAACGTTAGACCCAGCAGGTAGGCCTACCTGAACATGCCGTAGGGGTGGACAACCCAGGCATTTTGTTGACTGACTCGTTCCTTCTCCTTCCTGACGGCTTCTGCGCTTCCGTAATAGTACAATGTTGATTTATTAACCTCTGGCATGATAAGGAAATTTCGAAAGGCATGTTTAAAGTCAGTCTTCGGTCTTTCCTTTAACTTTGCGCCGATGTTTAGTATGGAGTGATTCATTGGTGTCTCCGAGTCAGTCATATTCAGATAGATGGTTGAAAACTTTTTCAGACAACACTTTGGTTTATCTAACTAGCTAGCTAACAGTTAGCTACATTGCTAACGTTGTTAATAACAACGTTACATAGTTTTAGCACCGTCGCCTAAACAATGTATTTCAGTGGCGTCAATATACAATGTGATTAGAACAGTAAATTAACTATTCAAATGAAAAGATTCCAATCGCGTGCACGTTCTGAAACGTCGCAGACAGAGTCTGCAGACCACTTAAATTATAAATCTAGTTGGGCAATCTATCCCATTGTGCTCTGGACAGCTCCGATGGAGCAGGCAAATGCGCAGCTAAAGAGGAGAACGGTGTTGCGTTATACCAGCTTCGGTGGATGCTGTTTCGAGACCTTTATTGGCAGGTGGCAGTCCCTTACCTGCAGTGCCCCTCACCAGCAGCAGGGGACTCCAAACAATGCACCAAACAAAGTTGTCCTTTTCAAAAAATATGTAAGTGTCTAATTTTTATTAAAGTACAGATTAAGTCAAGGTGACCATAGTTATAAATATCATAATGACCGATTTCCATGAGTTATATGGGAATTGTTTTATTTATTTATTTATTTGGGTTGACTGACTGAGACTATGTATGTTTGCAGCAGTGCCATGTTAACAAGGCAATGAGAAAATACAATTCAATTAAAAAAAACTAAACAAAATGAAGAAAAGTAATCTTTTAAAATACACAAATAAATAAAACGTGCCAACACATAGTATAAACAATCCTTCCCATATAATACTCCACAGAAGTCAGTCCAACACTGAGTGGCTCAGAACACGATGTCTCTTGTCTGGTTATGCTACATATCATATTTTACACAAAGTAAAGAGACTTTCGTGTTATGAAACTCAATCTCTTATTTATTATTAATATTTTGACTGTCTCCCCCTTGTGGCTTTAACATATAATTACATCAACAATGTGAACGTTCAAGGGCAAACAAAAATCCCTCCCCTTCTCAATTGATTGGTTGGAAATCTTAATTTCACAAAGCCATTGGATACTGAACTATCAGTGCTGTGACGAAAGCGGTAGCATCAAGAACCCGTCTACACCGGTAAGAAACGTGGATCAACTATTTCTTACTTTAGGCACAAATGAAAGCTTAGGCCTATAGCGGCATTACGCTTCTTTTTTTTTTGCAAATATATAATTCACATCTTATTTTGAGATAATGGAGACTTCTGTCGCCGCTAGTGTGCTCGCCAGGGTGCCTGTCCTATGTGCTTCCCTATGTCAGTTACCTAGCCAGTGTAACAGAATCCGCTTGCCGCTTGTTACAGCTTGCAAGAGCTATGTTGTTTTGTTCCGAGAAGAAATTTAGAATATACTTTGCAAAATAGAATATTCTTACAACTCAAAAGGTTTGTTACATGAAGCAAACATCTACAAAATGACGTTTACGGTAACATTATAGAACATTCAGTAATTGAAGTGGTATCTCGTGGTAGTCGAACAGGCAATTAAGTTGTTCAAATTTCTTCGGTAATTGACAATCATCGACCGCGGTTGAAACCCGTCCGGAGTACGTGATCCATAGCTACGTTGCGATAAGTTATATTTCCAAACCCATTTTGATAAGGTTCACAGTTTAAGCAGTAAAGTAAAATTGTGTCTAATTTGACTGAAGAACGTACGTTAGCCCAAACCCTTTCTAAAGCTGTATAAAATAAGCACAGATGTGTTCAAGATGATACATTTTCCTCCTTCACTTCGGCCCTGAAATTCACTGACAGATATGTTTGGTACACCATAAAGATAAAAATGTATCAAAGAGATTGATTATATATCGACATGTATACAATTCATGACTGTGTAGCCCGTTGGCAATCAAACTATTCCAGTTCCACCAGGTGGCGCACGCGATTCTGGAAAGCGTCAGTAGAACGTTTTATGCCATTATGAGATTGGATTGGTTTGTTACAGTGTTCTGTAATCTGGATAATACTAAATTGTAAATGGTGGCTAGGCTTGCCACCATTAATGTTTAAGCTAAAACAGCATCTACCCGTAAAATAGATGGTTCTTATCTTTTTAAGTGTTTCGATTTTAATTGTTTTGATTTCACCATGGTTACAATAAAAGGACATCAACCCGTTTGACCAAAGTTAAACAAAGGGATCTCTCCTTCTTGTAGGTTTTTACTGTTGAAGAATGACTGCAGTAAGAAAGCTGGCCTCTTTCCGTTTGCCTCCGCTGCCCACTATTGGTGAGGTGATCAAGCTATACAAGCTGAGAGCCGAGAAACAGCTGTCCCAGAACTTTCTACTAGATATGAGGCTCACAGGTGAGTCTGCCTACCTCGCCTGCCTCTGGCTATCTGCAATGCACCAACACCTGGTACTGTACTCACAGCTTCTGTTTCTGCTGAGAACACAATGCTGTGCACCTGCTCACCTACCATTGACTGTACTCCCTTCATAGACTGTTTAAAGACAATTTAAAAATTTTTTTTTTATCTAGACTGAATTGAATTGAACCTACGGTAAATCTTCTGGTTACATGACTAGCCAGCAGTTATCTGTTTATTTGTTTGTGTGTAACACATTCAGCACACACCTCCTAATGTGATTATCTTTGATGCAATGCAGCTCTGATCTAGTCTGGTGTCCTTGGACAAGGTAACCAGCTTTAGATGAATGAACCCCAACTTCTTTGTAGGCAGCTAGACCGGCACAGAAATCAGGCTCAGAGCACAGCATTAATCTAAAGTCTATAAATATAAAAATAGAATATAAAAATTGATTTCAAATACAAGTATTTGTCTAGTTACTCACATTTGAACACTTCCAACAGTCCCTGTATGAGAGGGGACTTTACCATGACTTTTGAATGTTGCTCTTCTTTTTTTGCAGACAAGATTGTGCGCCAAGCGGGAAGCTTGAGGGACGCCCACGTGTGTGAGGTGGGGCCTGGTCCTGGGGGTCTGACACGTTCCATCCTGACTGCTGGAGCTGCAGACCTGCTGGTGGTGGAGAAAGACACGCGCTTCATTCCCGGATTGAAGGTACAGGACCAGTGAACCTAAGTACTATATACACTGGAACATCTACTGTCTGTTTTGGGCCTATAGTCCTCTTGAGCACCTCATCGTTGCGTGCACAGTGCTATGAATACTTTTTTTTTGTCTCATTTTCTGCGTTTTGTAGTATTACTCAAATGTATTTGGCCAAGTTGTTAAATTATACTACATATGAAAGAGACCCTGGGCGAATAAATCATACAGAATTTGGAAACGCATTACATTTATTCTTGGCGGGGAATTATGCAACACCCAATGCCGTTGAGTGAAAAAGTTTTCGCCCATTCAGTGACAGATTTAGTGGCACCATTAGTAGCAATAACTCAACCCAAACGTTGCCCTTAGTTACAAAACCAGTCTTTCACAGCACCATAGAGGGATGTTGGCCCCATGCAGAACTGCTCAAATGTACAGACAATCCGACTCATTACTAAATATTCATTAAACATGTGATTGTACAGCAACTAAGTTAGATGTGGATTGAAGTCTCTTCTGTGCTTTCATGCATGTTTTTAAATGTTATTGTTACTGTTCATTTACTTAGCTCTTGTCCGAGGCAGCACCCGGGAAGCTGAGGATTGTTCATGGGGATATACTCACATACAGAATGGACAAGGGGTTCCCAAGGAAGATTACCAAGGCCTGGGAGGATGGTGAGTGAGAATCACAACACAAAACACATTTACACTGCTTTTCCACTGCTGGTCTGTATTTTGTGTGTGTGTTGGGCATTTGCACTAGCAGGATGAAGAAATCCTTCCAGATAAAATGTAGTGTACATGATCAAATATTGTCACGGAATTGTGTATGTGTTCTCCCTCAGATCCGCCAGACCTGCATATCATCGGTAACCTTCCCTTCAGTGTGTCCACTCCTCTGATTATCCGGTGGCTGGAGAACATCTCCAACAAAACCGGTCCTTTCGCCTATGGACGAACGAGACTCACGCTAACATTCCAGAAAGAGGTGGCAGAGGTTTGTGTGTGTTATCCAGATTTAGCAAAACCAGTGTTTCTAGGAGAAACCGTAGTCCAGAGACGGAATAGGGAATGGGACTGAATCTGTTTTTTTAAATAGGCTTATTGGTTGTGGTATATTCACAATGGTTTCCATGCCCCCTCCAGAGGCTGACAGCCAGCACAGGCAGCAGACAGAGGAGTCGCCTGTCTGTCATGGCTCAGTACCTGTGCACAGTCAGGAACTGCTTCACCATCCCGGGCCGCGCCTTCCTCCCCAAACCCGAGGTACTTGCCCGCACCTCTGCCCCCTCCCCCTGCCCATCCTCCGCCTCGGCCTCTTCCCTCACAGCCAGTACCACGTGGGCTCATTATGACTGTGTTGAATCAACGTTGTCTCAGAAGTGACCTCAGAGCTGTGACACATTCCTTTCTCAGTGTTTGTAACGATGCCTGGTGGGTGTTTGAGATGCAGTGCCGCTCTCACACACTTCTGCGTGTAATGAGTGTCTGAAACCCAGCCTCTGTGCCGTTGGTATAGTCCTGTCATGTGTAACGGGAAAGATTTGTTTTTCTACCTGGGTCAAAATTAAGAGGAAGCCCTGTAATAGACCCCAAAACATCTGGTACCTATCACCATCATGTTCCAACCTTATGGCCTAAGAGGTGGACAGGGGAAAGTGGAACCCATACACACCACTAACATACAATGGTTACCTATATAGATGTAATTTCTCTTACAGCCCTTCAAAAAGTGAGATGCTGGTCCAGTAGTTGAATGAACCATGTATAGTACTATGTACTATGCTAAGCTCCCAATTGTATGTTTTGATGTCTAATGACAAAGTTGTTCCCACTTCTAGAGAACCCAAATGTCCCGCTGTGCTGGTCTCTTTCTGTACTATAGGATAATCCCTTGGTTAATTATGAAGCTGGAGTGGGGGCCTCTGAAGACAGGGGGGCTCTTTAGGAGCCCTCTGTTTGTAAATATTTAATCCCCTGTGTGGCGTGAAGGCAGAGAGACGAGCAGTGTGAGGTGATGTGAATGGAACTGGGTCTGATGGTTCATTCTCTTAGAAGAAATGTTCCCAATGATTATTTCATGACACTAAGACGCCTTTCACGCTTTTCTGTCTGTTCCTGCGTATATGTTTGTGTGTGCACCAGGCGGGACAAATGTATGTGTAGGTACGTTTGTTTGCGTTTGCACATCCACTGCATTAATCAGTGTGAGTCAAAACGGGCATAATATGTTGCACCAGCAGCGGTTGTTTTAATAGCTGCTTGGGAAAGCTGATATCATTAAGAGGGATGATGGCTATTTGATGAGTGGCCTGCCGCTGATGACTCATAAATGCGCACACTTGTAATACTCATTGTGTTATCATATTTCACACCTTCTTTTTTACACGCTGACGTTTGTGTAAATCATTAAAACCGTATACTCTGCTTTGTAGTAATGTTCAGGCAGTTAATTACATACTTCAAAAGAAAAACACATACATTGTACGGTTACGAAATTGTATTTGATTGAGAAGTGCATAAATATAATTGCTGGAATTGAAAGAAGGCTTGCTATATAGCTGTCCCAGTGTAGGCTATAAACATACTGTTACACACTAATATACTATGATATTTATTCTGCTTTCACACCAAAGGAATTCCCCAGCTTAAACGTATGCTACAAAGGGGAATGCGCCCAGGTCATGACTTGAGGTATTCCCTGGTCTGACACAGCATGGCAGCAGCATGCAATGGTTATGTTACCCTTGTTCAGGGAAAATAAAGAACCTCAATGATAAGGATCGGACAGCAGCTAGCATTTATACTTGTTGTTTGTTGGTAGGCTATGTTTACTCATCTGCAAAGCGAATGACAGTGCATGGCCGCAGGTATAGGGACACATGAATAGATGCTCTTTCTTCAACTAAAAATAAAACCCACTGACATTAGTGAAAACACTGTATGCTCCAGAGACCAGGCGCAGACTACAGTAGTACTAGTAGTAGTAGATGGAAGAACAGAGAAACACAGCTATGCTCTGTTCTTGAATGGAGCATTCTGTCGCTCTGAGTTCCCACATTGCAGTGTGTTGCCTATTCTTCTTTAAAAGTACTGCTGTGCCTCATAGCCAAGCTCAATACATCCAGCAAATCGGCTCAGTATTCTAATTGTTGGAATTATCTTGTTCTCTCTGTAGCTTCCAGATTATTAATTGTCTTTGGGAAGCATAGGGATTTGCTCAAATTGAATAGTTATTATGCTTTCTTTGTAATCTGCTGCCATGCATCAGTCAAGTCTAAACAGTAGGGGCGTTTATGAATCTGCTTTACTGTATGAAAAGCTTGAACAGGTCAGCCTCTGTTGTTGGTCAAATTGGTTTGCTATTATCCCCTGGGCTGCATGCTTTCACACAATTCTGTACCCAGCTCCGATCCTCACATTGAATTAAATCTAAAGAGGCATGTGCTATTTTACACATAGCCTTTAGTAATTAGTAGAGTGGCCCTTCCTTTCACCTTGCATCTGAAAATACACAGAGCAAGCCTAGCTGAATAGTGAGACGGTACATGAGTAATAACCGGCGTCAGCCACAAAAAGCTAAAGAAATGTATTGAATATATGAACGTTGATTATGCTAAATCTTTTACTCAAGGTTGTTTTCCTATTTGGAAAAATAAGAACTCAATCATTTCACATGTTAGCCTACCATCTAGACTTGTCTCAAGGAGATAGCTCTTATCCTTCGTGTTTGATCTGTGCCAGACTTGTTCTGGCCCCTGGAATGCACCTTTTTCTCTGTCACATTGAGTGACTGAGTGAGATTGTCCTTGAAGATTTCGGTCCAACGTGATTGGCGGCTTTGGCGTGCCCTGGGGCCCGAAGTGCCCTAGGTCTGCCATGTTGTGTATCACACCAGCATCCATTTCCTTAATAGTCACAACACAAGCCTCCAGTGGCATGTTCTCACACACAAAAGAAAGTCTTGTTTCTTTCACGCCTATGTCATGTCAATTTCTTTTGAAATGTAGCGGGGAAATTGCTTGCGTTTCATAATAAGAATTTTATTTGTGAATTGTCAACTACCTTCATCTTTATCTGCATCTCTTTGAGTGCCACACCCTCCGCCAGACCACAGCCTCTCAAACCCTTAGCATAAAGCATTGAGAAACAGTGTGTGGTGTGAGATTGGCCATTTTATTCTTTCCCACCCCCTTGCTCTTCGTTTCCTGGCAGAATGAGATTAAAATCTGCTTCTTGTCTGTCAGACAGGTCTATAAGTCGCACAATAGGAGCTCCATCATGTCCAGAGAGGCATTTCTCCTCCCAAGCCCCCGGTCTGCACCATAAATTCTGTGCGGTTGCAAAATAATCTGTGAGCGGGCAGAGAATTAAAAAGTAGAGATAGGCAAAATGAAGAATTGTAAAGGGCATATATAAATGGAAAAAGGAACGTGGTGGGGTAAGATGGCGTGAAGGGAGAGATATGAGAATGGCTGTGAAAGAGAGGGTGAAGGGCAAAGGAGTGTATGGGAAGTCCGAAATGGAAGAGGCAGATGTGGAAGAAGCATTTGTGAACGCATTTAATAGCGAGCGGTATACCGTGTGATGCATACAGTGAGGTAGGAGAATGCCTGGAGACAGATTCATGACAGAGATCGATCTGAAGGGAGAGTGAGGCGTACCTCCAGCAGATGGTTGTCTCGGCCCGTCATCGGCCTTCCTGAGTAATGGCTGCATCAGCAACCAACCAGCAACCAACCAAGCAAGCCGGTAGCGTCTCAGGAGGAGGGGGCCCTACAGATGTTTGCCTTGTACACCACCTCTGCTAAAGGCCCTGGTCAGAGGAGTAGAGTTTCAATTACATCTAATGCTAATGCTGCACTGAGCTATTTATTATGGCTGTTGCCAAGACAAGGTGGATATTTATGAATTTACATTTTATGCCATGACAACATATTACCATAGTCTTACTAGGGCCACATAGTGAGTTTGTGCACCAATTTGTTGTTCAGTTTTCAGCCCCAGTTCTCATTTAACATTTATGCTTGGCTGTTCATCTGTTATATTTTAGAGCAGCTGTCTGTCTGTATAGCATAGTGGCAGGTGCAACACAATGATGGGTAACATTATGCTGAGCGCAAGCAACCATCGCAACTTGAAAACTTATTGAGTGAGGTGGAGGGGCTTTGGTATCCCTAGCCACAAATACTTCAGACACACAATTCATCTTCTCCTATTCCTTTCCCGTAAACGGGGTCAAACCTGGTATCAAGAGTATAGGAAAGTTATTTCAATGACTCTGTGCTAAAACGTAAAATGCCTAAAGGCTTGGTCTCAATACATCATAATCCCAAGGTAAAGATAGCTCAAAATAAACCACCTCGAACAAAATACAGATGTTGGCTCAGTAACATTCCAAAACGTCGATTTCTTTCTCCTCAGAAACTATACTGGCTGAGCTGTTAGTCAGTACTCAGTTAAGGTTAACTGCACTTTAATTAATGCATGTACTTCGAAAAAACAAACTAAACTATTAGAGGACAGGAAAGGTTACAAGAAAAGAAAGACAAAAAGGTAGAAAAAAGAAAATTGCCAGTGATCCAGTGAAAGAGTTCATAAAATGGCCTGAAACATTGCCTTGTTTAACAGAACATGCCACTTCATTTACCATTTGCTGTAATTCAATTTTGGTTAGGAAGGGAAAGATAGCACGCTGTGCTGCAAAAAACGCAATTCATTTTGAACCCTACTTACAGTTATCACTGATTTTCAATTCATACCCAACAATTATTTTTTCCAACGCTACCCGTCGTTGTAGAGAACTAATTTGCATTGGCTAATTTAAAATCTTAGAACATATTAAATCAAATCGATTGAAGCATTGCGTTTAGCCTCCCTTACCTGAAGTCTACGGAATGTTCCTTTAAACACATCTTCCCTGTTGCTCACAGATGAAATATTAAAGCCCGTCTTTGAACTGTCAGAATGTGTTGTTTTTTACAAGCCCCCCCCTTTGTCATCCCCATATCCTATACTGCCTCCCTCAGCAGTTTACAGCAAAGGCAAGGTCATTGCCATTACTCCCTTCTCCCTCAGAGGTTCTCTGGGCCGGTGAAAGAGTTTTCCAATGAGGCAAGGTCGTTTTCACCTAGTGTTGATGACCATATTATATCTCCGATACGAGCCTTCATGAAGATGATGGTTGTCCAAAACAAAGCGGCTCTCATTAGGCGATGAAATACCGTACTTTGGCCAGACGTTTTTTTAGCTCTGGGTTAGAGGCACTGCTCTTGCTGATGGAGCTTTGATAACCAATTTGACACTGATATTCCTGCCTTGATATTTTATCCATCTTACTTTAGCTGCAAATATCACATGACTTTGAAGGTGACTTAGCACATATAGAGTGCTGAGAAAGCTTTGTTACCTAGTTATACATCTATTTAATCGTGTTTTTATGTTGGGGGGCGGGAGTGAGTGACATCTGTGGGCAAGCTGGGTTCCCTTCAGAGAGTTTAAAACGGTATTGGCATGGCTGAGTAGTTCAATGTGAGGCTGTACAGTAGGCATCCAGGCCTAAAGTGTGATTAACCCCTCTGCCTACAGTCTAGAGGGTTCAAAGCGCTCATCTGAGCCCACATCTCTGATCTGTCATGACGGCAACTCGGGGTGAAATCCTTTGAAGGAAAATGTAGGTTAAATACACAGAGGAGCAGATCTTATTAGCGTTTACCCATGAGGAGAGTAGTTATTTGATCTCCACTCTAGTGCACAACCAAGAGAAGTGAGAGAGCGAGAGAAAGCCTTGAATAATCCATGTTTGTTTCAGGAACACACATTCTCTCTGTCGACTTGGTTCCAATCAGCCGTAATGAGACTCCCGTTTCTAGTAAACAATTTAATAAGCACTAAAACCATATACAGGGACGGCGGAAACAATGTATTGTGTATGTGTCAATGGATAGTGCAGAACTGACTCCTCAGACCCAGCCAGAGTTCACCAGCTGTTGTTTTGCAGTCCTGTCTAGTTGCGTAAATTCTGCGGTTAGCCTACAGATGTCTTCATTATGATCATGTTTGGAATTTAATATAACAAAGACAAATTTTTCGCATCATTCTTTTGGGATTTGTTATTGTTTCATATCACTTTCTAACGCTTACATCTATAACGAGAGAATCCCCAGGGATGGCATTAAAGATTGACATCTTTCTTTTTCAAACCAAGCGGTGTCTGCGGTGTAACACTGTCGTTTAATGGACACATATCCTTGTAGAAATGAAACCGCTTTCTCTCAAATTGAGATGACATTTAGGAAGCTTTATATAGATGCTTTATGGTAACACTGAACAGCCTGCCTTTCTGCCTACGCTCAGATCCCTCTTCCAAAATATCTGTGTATTTGGCAGGAGTGCCATCCCCTACTGCTCAGCGCACACTCAGGATTCAGATTGCATATAGACATATTGCTTCCACAAAATAGTTTTATTAATAAAAAATATAACTACTTGCACAAGCACACTGAGACAACAGTACCAGAACATGTCAACGATCCATTGTCATAAACATCGCCTGGCAAATGAAGAAGTGTTAAAGCATTCACAAAAACAAGCTGCAATTATCAATACGATAATTCTTGTTTTGGTTTTGCAGCAGAGCCACGACTGTTACTTTAGACATTTAGAGCCTGGTCTTTGCACTTTGGTCATTAAGAAGCAAATTACATTAAATGGTACACTGCTGGTCAAGCTGCACAGCTACCAAATAAGAAACTTGAGGCTCATATTTGCCTGCAGAATCCTATCAGTCAAACACAATCTCCTTCTCCACACTGCCCATTATGTACATGTACTGGTCCAGAAGACTCCACTGCTCAGCCAATCAAATCAAAATGGCTGTCAAACAAAAACATGGAGTAAAGGTAAATTTGAAAAGTCTTCTTATAAAGAAGATACTGTATGAAAATGGTATCTTATGTCTAAACAAAATGGTCCACATATTGCATTGACATCATTAAAGTAAAACTTATTTAGTCAACAGTAAATACATGTGTACAGTATATTCTGCAATTCAATATGAGGGAATCCTTAATAACAATAAAAATAGTTCCCCCACTTACTATTTCTGAAAGAAACTGCAGGACTTGAAATAATTAACCTAACTAGTTCATAAAATTGTTGGGGAAATACCAATCCTAGAAATTACCACCCAACTGTACACACATATCTAGTTCAATTAAACCGTGGCCCGGCAAAACAAATCAGAAATTCATAAAACATTTTCTAATGTATAATTCATTAACAAACAACGTAATAAAAAAATAAACAGGATGAACTCCTTACAGTATTCAACTGTCACCATGAGTCAATTTGGCACATTCTCAAAATATGTGTCGGTATTTGTTGACAATGGCACATTCTTGTCTCAGTTTATTGCATTCATTATGGTGCCTGGTTAGTGAATTTCTGTATGGATGCCAGTCATGTTTGATATGCTCTGTGCAGGGTGTGGTGGGTGGGAAGGGAAGAAACCTGGCCCTAGAGAGGCTGCCAGGGCCAATGGTGATGCCCGCAGAGATGCCACCAGCATGCCAGCAAGCAGCCTGCAGGTGGCGAGCCTGGCTTAGCCATCTGCTCTCCCCTTGGAAACTGCTTTAATGTTAATGTGAGAAGAAAGCCATTCAAAGGGAGAATGCACAGCTCATCACTACCAGGACCACAACACAAGTCATTTCAGACTCAAAACAGCATACCTCTTATATCAAAAGAAAATAGATAGAAACACATGGGACAAGCCTGTGTGGAAGCACCTTAATGCCCCTGACGTATGAGCAGGCTGGATTAATGCATGTATGTGTGTCTTTGCTGGTCGGCATGCTTTTGACATGCATCTGTGTTTACTGTCAGTCAAATTATTCATGTGACCAAAAAAGCAAGCAAGAGGGGGCGGTAGGGGGGGGGTTAAGAAAGAGATTGATAGGTAGAAAGGAGAGGGATGAGGGCAGTCAAGCCGCTGTAACTTAGGACGCTGAGGCTTGTGCATGTGCAGAATGCTAGCATATGCACTGCTGACGCACTTGGAAAACAAGTCACATATTAAGTAGGACTCAAACCTTTTTTTAGGCGCCTGCCAGACAGCCATTCGGCAAACTGTCACTGCCTTTCCATCTGTGCCACCATGCAAAATAGAGTCCAACTTTGGAGCTTCCTTCCCTCTGTGACCTTAAAACTGTTGCACACAACAAAGGCAGAACATTTCCGAAACCTCTGTGTAACAGAAGAGGGTGGCTGCCTCATGTCACTGGCTAATAAAAGGGATTATTGAATGCAGCCCTGCATGTGGCAAGGCTCTGCTGAAAGCTTATAAAGCGGTGGAAAGACAGGGAGCGAGTGAGAGACAGAGCTGCCCCCCTACCCAACCTCAAAGCACTGACTGACACACACAGGCCCCCATACAACAAAGATATTTGGGCACATGATTCCGTTTCCATGGCAGTGAGGAGGCGGACAGGCTGCGAGTGAAAAGCACATGCAAGCCTGGCGTGTGGTAGTGCTCTGTGTGTACGTGAGCGTATGTGTGTGTATTAGTGAGAGTCTTTTATGACAATGCGGGCGGAGGTGGCAGTGTATCTGTGTGCACCAGTTCTGTGTGGGAGTGTGTCTGCCAGTGGGTGTTGTTTGTTTCTATTTAATCACGTGTACCTTGTGAGCTTGAATGTAAACATGGACACAGTTGGTTGTTTTGGACATGTTGCTTTCCCATTTAGCTAGCTCAAAACCAACCTAGTCCACTCGGCAGGAACAGAGAAGCTCTACCTCTATCTCCTGTCTCTCACTCCCTTTCTTTCATTGCACCTGCAGAAAGCCAGCCAGACTCTGTTTGTCTGCATTACTGTTTAATCTCCAGCCCAACACTCCTATTTACTCATCCTCTCGTTCCTATTTAATAACCGTTTCACTGGGATAATGTTTCTATAGCTATGTAGGCACAGACATTGTGTAAATGCATCTCAGTCTTCTACCAGGCATTCTGTATTAATACAACAACAGGTTCCAGACAGCATGCTTAGAGGCAAAATATCAGTCAGTCCACTAACTACCAAAAATATGACCATTTATTTAAATCGGTTCAGCTAGCAATCTATAGAATGGTTACAAAACTACAATGGCTTACTATGAAAGGGCTTCCACCTACTGCTGCCTCTTTGAGGCATCATATTGCCATTTTGACGAATGGGAGGTCACAACGATTGTAAATAGCAGCTAAATGATTGCTTCTTTTTTCCAATCCAACCATTGGCACCAAAACAGATCTAAACTGAAGGATGCCTTCACTGCTTAATCCATTCCCCCGGGAACTCTTTTCTGTGATTTACTGATGGAGGATATTTGCGTTTTTATCAGCGTCTTTCTCCGTTTCTGCAGCGCCTTACCCTGGCAAGATACACATTCAGTCTCCATCTGTTCCAAGGCGCTGCCTAGGGAATACCTCCACTGCTTGTGCTTGCGGAACAGAAAAAAAATTGGTAACAAACACACATGAAGGGGGGGAGGTCTTCAAAGTCGTTGCCCTCCTCCCTCCTTTTTTTTCCCTCCACCTCCATCTCATTTGGAGCTTTTCCTGTGCTATAAGCCGCGGTTGTTTCCCCTCAGCTTGATGCCCTTCAGCTGTGGTGTGTGTCGGCTGTCTATTACACATAGTCCTGCAGGCTGTAGCCAGTCTTGTTGTCTAAGGGGGAGAGGGAGCAGTATTGGTGCTGGAGCTGGTCCTGTTGTTGTTGCTGGAGCAGCTGCTGCTGGAGCAGCAGTTTATCTGGTGGGGGCAGTAGGATCATGTCCTGGGGGCCGTGCCTCTTGCCCGAGCAGGACATGCAGAAGAGAGAGCCCCCCACAAACAGGAAGCCGGCCGAAACGAAAGCTACGTACACCGCTCCCCCGGGCTCGAACTTATTGCTCTCTGGCACGCTGGAGTCCAAGAAGTTGGTGATGACCTCGTTAGTAAACCAGGAAGCGGGCACCAGGCAGAGGAAGCCAGCGGCGATGAAACAGCCCCCACTTGCAATGGCTGCATGTCTCTTGGAGCGCCGCCCACCCCCCCAGCGGGTACACTTTAGCCCCAGGGACGCCAGACAGAGGCCCATGGCGGCCATCACGCAGCAGAGCACCATAGTGGTACGGGCAGTCTGCAGGTAGGCGGGCAGGGACAACACAGAGTATTTCAGCGTGCAGCTAAACATGCCGGTGCTATACCAGGTGCAGTCCATCCACAGCCCCTGCATTTGGGAGATGGCAGTGATGATGTTGGAGCCCACGTCGGCGCTCACCTTCCAGTTGGGCAGAAGGGTGGCCACCGTGGCACCCATGATACCGAGCAGCGCCAGAACAAAGCCGAAGATCTGCATGCCCGTGGACGCCATCCTCCTCCTCCCCCTGCTGCTGCCAAGACGATGCTGCCGCTGCTGCCGGAGCTGCCCCCTCCGCCAGGCAGCATTCACCCAGCCTAAGCCAGGTGCTGCGACCCCTCTGCCCAGCTGCCTCGTTCCCCTCCCCTGGTGAACGAGCTGCCAGTCAATCCCCGACTCCCCAGCTCTTCAGCTGCGGCTCCACTGGACTGGAGGAGGGAGACAGAAATGAGAAATTGAGCAGGATTCACGCTCACGCTTTCGCTCTCTCCCTTCATTCACCCCACGCAAGCACATACTTTCCTCTCGGGGAACAAAGGCTAAAAAGAAACGCAGGCTCAGGCTGATTTTTGGTAAAGGAGAAACACGAAGACGTGTGTATTTTTGCTGTGCTTGCCTAGTCCCTTGTGCCGGCGCCTCATTTAACTGTTATTGTAAAGGGAGAAATTAGTTTGTGGTATTAGCATTGCTCACTGTGGACTGAAAGCTGCAGTGTCCTCACCTTACTTGAGTAAGGTTACCCAACCGCTTTGACTTTTATACTATAAAATGAGCAAGGTAAATCCTTTTACTTCAAATCATTTTACTTAATAGTTCTCCATTTTCCACCTAATTTCATGTGCATTAGCAAAATAAAACTTTGAAATGGGTTAAGACGTTCTTTTGTATACATCATTACCAGCTATACATTTTATTCAAAAATAATATATATTACTATGTCAAGAGTATCATGCTTTTAAAATGTGATAAAGAAAAATAGAATAGACATTATGTATACAATGTTAAATCTCTTACCTCCGCTGGTGCAGAGCTTGACGCGTCAGGTTGTTCGCTGTGATTTCTGTAAACACACATACACAGAGAGAGAAAAAGGATGAGGGGGCGACTGAGACCGCACGGATCCATTCATGTCATCCATTTCCTTAGCAACAGTACTAAAGGACATCCCTGTCTCGGACCACACATGATCGCGCGGTGAACGAGTGGTAGCTTCCCGTTCAGTGCTCTAACATTAAGTGGCTCTACGTCACATTGTGGTTCGTGAGCTGATAGAATGCAAGTTCACTAAGGAAAACCTAGGCTCGCAGCTATCGACGTCCTCAAATATTGAATGTTTTTTTTTATCAGTCTCATGTGTCCGTAACCCTAAGTGAAACTCAGAAGTGCCACACGTGTAAAGATTGAATTACTTAATCATCGAATGGAAAAAGATGCAGGTGCGCACTGAGCCAAACTTAAAAGCCATTCGTGGTGACGACGTCAGACGTATTATATTGTAAAACAAGACTTGTTTCTACTTCTGTCAAAATAGTTGTTTAATATAGATATAAATATTTTGTGGGCCAGTTTAACTACTCGGAAAGTGTCATACGAGGCACCGACTTATCTTTAGCGCTCAGATTTACGTTACTCATTAGAAGCTAGCTAGCCAATGATGATGACATGAAATGTACACGTTATTTTATTGATTACGCTATACAACGTTTACAGTAAACATTTAATACAATTTAAAATGTGATCAGTCACAACTAGACCTTCTCTTATTAATGGATATCTAGTTGTTTAACGTTACCAGAGAGCGTGCTTCACATCGTCAGAATTATACATTTTGTTATTAATAAAGATGGACGAATAACTAATTGTATACTTCTTGTAATAATGTATGTTGCTAATTTTTCATTGCCGGAAATTCCGGCTCCTCTACTAGCTGTGATGACACATGGCGTCACTGCTGCCTGCATTAAATAATCTCATCAAGCCTTGGCAAGTGCTAGTGGAAGTTGCAAACTATGAATATCCAGAATATAATTAGGCGTTTAGCCGTTTCCCCTATGCAACTGTTGTGGCATTTAGGTAAGATAGCCTTCATGAAGAGTTTGTTAATTGGGACCAATTTAGAAGCTCAGATGTCTGGACCTCTTAATTATTTTCCTCTTGTTTATGGTTCAGGGGCAGAGAATCATCTGCACCCCACCACACCAGAACTGACCCTTCCTTGAGCATCAGCTTCATCAACAAGCACTCGACGGGAGGCTAAACTCACAGCTGCTACCCCTCTCGCCTCTTCTCTCTCCCCTCTGTAGAGGACAGAGTATGCAGGGGGGAGGGATTGGTAGGGCACCCTTGATTCATGAATGACAAAGAGGGCAAAATGGAGGAAAAATAGACAACAGCAATGGATGTGTGGTAGCCTTGAAAACACAGATGTGTGTTACCATAATTTTGATGCCTAGACAAATACAAACAGCTGGCCTGAGTCGATGATTTTGCCAATCCTCACCACTAATGACAATGTATATAATAGCCTGTAGTGATGCATAGTCATTACCTATGTGTGATTCATTAGTTTAATTATTGATCTGCTTGTTTAATTTGGTCCAGTGGTCTCTCCAACCTCTTGTCCCATAGAGACTAATACAAAGAGGAGGTTTTTCCTACACCATACCCACCATACCCGTTGTATTTTTATATTTTTTCAAACATTAGAGCTGGATACTGGTATCCCGTTATAGGCAATACCAACATGTTTGATGAAGTAGCATCGTGGT
The DNA here is from genome assembly GCA_036023535.2 of Galaxias brevipinnis. NCBI lineage: Eukaryota > Metazoa > Chordata > Actinopteri > Galaxiiformes > Galaxiidae > Galaxias > Galaxias brevipinnis. Next base: position 14,087 of record JAVQIZ010044449.1, on the reverse strand, counting down.
TATAGTCGTTGGTTTGCCAACCTTCATATTACATACACAGGGCTCCTGGGATGGGGTGCTGCTGCATGATACATTTCCAGTGCGTGCACACTTGTGTGGGTGTGTGGTTTGTCTCTTTGTAACCGATGAAATACTAAGTGTTGATGCTGGTTCTGTTATGGGAAATTAAATAAAAAAACTAAAATGGGTTGGACAGAGGGGGAGGTGAGGTGGGGTGGGGTGGGGGGCAGTTAACATGCACCCAGGGAGTGCAGATGTGTGATGCTGTGATCTGTGAAGACATGGCAGGCTATTATAAGCATGGTCCCTTTTTATTTTATCACCTCAGCCTAGCTCTGCGGTATAGCCCCAAGGCATGGCCGAACCTATTCACGATCCTTTTCCCCAGTTCAGAAGGTTTTATTGTTCAATTTGCATATTTCTTATTTCCTCGTGTGTAATTGCTTTTCTGCTAATAATTTCATATAGGCGGTCATTCACAGTTATGGTCAAAGGTGTCATGCATTAAACGTGATGTTGCTGTCAATGCAGTCTTAGTCAACACGCGTAACGTTGTAAATAGTCCGTGAAAAAAAACACTGGTGACATGTTGAGAAATTAACAGGGTTGGCTTGATTTAAAGGTCTCTTGTTTCTTTTGTGATTTGCTTGTGATACATAAACTTGTTTGGCATTTACATGTTTTTAAATGTCCAATAAAAACATTTTAGAGTAACCATAATACATGAGTACCATAGTGTTTTGTTCTGCCTTTTCTTTAGTGTCTTTATCGTTTAGTTCTTGTGCCCAGCTCATGGGAATAGGCAGTTTCAAAGTTTTCTTTGAGGAAAACATCTCAGAGGACCTGAGCTCGTCAAGGAGAGAGCTCTGTTCTGCGTTTGCCTAGAGCCCTGTAAGAGCAGGGGAAGTACACTGGGCTACTTGCACCAAGAGGCACATTGCCCTCCAGCAGTAACAGCAGCCCGGTAGCTTTAGTGGGGGTGACAGCGGAATATATTCCTTTTTGAGTGCCTGTCCTGCTCAGCTGATGTAATGGGCGTTGTCTTCTGAAGGTATGGCAATGATTAATGCATCACTTCTTCCTTGGTGGAATCTTCCATTTTTTTCACCCAGTCACTTGTACACGCTCATGGGTTTCCATTGTTCCTTACATTCCACTGGCCTAACCTGCAGGATATGTTTGCTGACACTGTGGTTGTTCAGGTGGTATAGTTGCGGCCACCCAGGTGGTCCCATCTCATCTTGGTTACGCTCAGGGGGACATGGCAAATTATTGCCCACACACCATTGGGGAAAGGCATGGGTGTGAACGACGTCGTAGGTGGAAATGGGCAAAGGGACTTTGAGAGCTACAGGGCAGAGCTGTAGTAATAAGAGTTTTGGCTGAGAACTGCAAAGGTGAAACGAATGAAATATGAAAATAAGCAAGTTAGTATGGATGTGAGCACATTGTGCACATCACACTGCTGAACTGGGTCACGAGATCTGTGCCAAGATTTGCCCTACACAATTACTCTACAATGGGAGAACCATTAGCTTCAGAATGAAAATGAGAGGTGGGGAAGTTGGGTTAGGATGAATATTTAGCATACCATGTGAGTATGCAAAAGAAAAGGCATGTCCAAAGTTCAAGTAAATGTTTGAAGTCTTTGTTTTTTCAACCTAGGTCTAAATTAACTGGAGAATTCCGTGGCACTTTTGTATGAGTTTGAATATAGATCCTTATGTAACAAGCCAATTTGGTGGGCCCAATGAATCCAGAAATCATTAGAGGTTGTGATTAGCTTTTCTTCTTGTGTTAAATATCAGGTCTTGGAAAAAGTCTGAAACCTATTTACATTCAAGTCAACGGCATCTCTTGCAGTGCTCCTAGTGTGATCCCCCTACCACCCATAAAGAAGGGGGATAAGAGCCAGAGCCAGGAGTTATTAAGGCTGTCACAGGGTCAAGCAGCCGTCCTGGGGTCCCAGTCCGCCATGTCCAAGCAGATGCAAAGTGTGGAGGAGGGACAGGCATGTTCAGAGCACCAGAGTGGAGGGCCATGCGACGCCATGTGATTTAAGATGGAGGTTTCTTGTGTGTTAAGGTTATCAGAGGAGGATTAATGGCAGCATCGGGATATATTACCGCCGCGCTACCTAGTGAAGCCGTGTAGCGAGGCCGCACATAAATCACATGGCAAAGTGACTCGGACAAGCCAATGGCTGAAATGCTGCTGCTCATGTAGTCTGAATATCGACTTTCATCCTGCTCCTCCACTAAATCATGAAGTGCCGAATACAAATGGCCTGATTATTTTGGAATCGTAAAATTAAAGGCATTCCTTTTCATTACCTCTTCCAAACAGATGGTGGTGTGCTCCTGCATAGCCTTAGTACTGATAGAGGCATACTGCACCCTGATAGGAAAGCCTGCCCAACAGCTGAAACATGTAGATGTGACAGCCGGAAGAATAGATTTTCCTACTATCGGCCTGCTCCTCCCTCATTGGATGTCCACCAGTGAATGCATCACCTGTCATACGAAACCCATTTCATCCTTCATGTATCTGTTTCTAATAGAAATTCAGCAGTGCATCGATGTGAGGTATCCCCCCCCCCCCCCGCATCCCTTGTTGATTGTTATTTTCCGCTTAACCAATTATAAAGTCAGCTAAGGATGTTTGAAGAACAGTCTCAAGTGTAATGCACTCTGCAAAATAGGGACACGGTGGTACACATTCCTGAACTATTCCTTAACGAGTCCATTAAATGACATGAAGCCTGCTCCCTGGTAGAAGGATTCTCACAGAGCCATCAAGGCACGCAGGCTCCTCCACCAGTGGTGTCCCTTGCTGCTGCGGCAGGCTCGCCAGCAGGGCTGGTCTACACACACACACACACACACACACACACACACACACACACAGCTATAGATCCGATAAGAGATATGCGGCGCGGCTACAAGCTCAGCCACAGCGGAGAATCTAAACAGCTCATTAAAAGGCCTCCACGTCCTTGGACCACTTTAGTTTTCCTCCCTCTATTATCGTAGCCAGCCCCTAGCCCAGAAAAACAAAGGCTGTAGTGTAAAAGGGTGAGTCACAACATGGAAACACAGATTCAGGGATTCAGGGAGAGCTCCTTAGGGCAGGTAGTCTTCACAGGAGGGCTGCCACTTTACCTCTGTGTGAGTGTGCACATTTTAGAGGGAATACTCATTCTTATTTTTAAGTAACGCCTTTTGCCTGTTTGTGTGCGCATGCTTGTACAGTCCATGCATTTGAAATGATCTGCCTCACATAGTTTTCATCACTATACTTACCGTTCACATACCTGTGCGCGATGACTTGGCAGTCCAGCTTGTATACCTTCGCAAAACCTCAGTAGTCCACCTTTTCCCCTCCCCAACATACAAGGGAGCCACCGGCGCCGGTGCTCCCTGGAGCGTCCTAGTCCGTCACGCAGTCAGTTTGACACTCTGTCAGTCAGTGGTCCAGCTCTTCATGCACCCAATAGGGACAAAAAAAAGGTTATTACCAGTTGAAAGCAGACAGAACAGGCAATACTGCGCTCTGCTGCCCAGCGTCTGGCTGTACCACAGGTCCGTACATCTACTACCATCCCTCCCCTTCACACCGATTGTATAGTGGGGAGGTTTACAGGAACTCCTCAGCCTATAGTGGGAACGGAGAGGCTGTTTAGGGATACCTCCCTGGATGTTGTAGAGAAGAGAAGAGAGAGGCAGCTTTTACCCTCAAATGCTGCACATTTACAGATCCATTGGGGAAAGGGAGAGAGTTGTCTAGTGTGATGCGCAATCCTTTTACTGCCCCAAGAGAAAAGAAAAATAGAGGATGACCGTCAAGCAGAGAATTGGAGAGTGAAGGGGGAAATAGAGAGACTGAGCGACTGTGTCTGAAAGAGAGAGAGAGCGAGAACTAGGCTCTGCTGAGTCTGGCACGATTACTTCCACAGTTTGTCATATCGGCTTAGAGGGTACAGGGGGGGGAGCAGCAGCTAGTGAGGAACCAGTTCCAGTTCTCCCACCAGCAGCCTCCATGCTGGTCCCCCATCTCCTGTCTCCTCCTCTGCCACGCAGCATCCGTCCGTTTTCATTATGCCACCACAAAAAAATATGATGATCGTTCATATTGGGTACACAGCGCTCTGGAAAATTACGTTTGAGTAAAGACTGCAAAGGAAAAACCGATCCTTCCTTGAGCCGATCAGGGATGTGTGGTAAGGCCAACAGGGTAACCTCAAATCTATAACCAGGCTAGCACTCCAGGGGGTCTTTCTATGGAAACACTGAAGTAGGAGAAGGACTCAAAGCATTTTGTGTGAGTGTGTGTGAATAAGTCACCTCAGGTCTTGCCTGGCTCTGAGATATTGGTGCGCTGCAGGCCGATCTAGCAACAGACGGCGTGACAGGAAGAGGGCGGTTTGGCTTCAATGGACCAACGCAAAGGAGTTACTGTGGCAACCGGAACCGGCTCCGCAGCCAGTGCGCGATGCGTCACCCATATTTTCCTGTTTTTCTCTCTCCGCCCCGCTCTCACTTTCTCTTTTTTGTATATGTTTGCTCTTAGCACTATTCTGCCTCTTATGTTATTTTCTTAACACAAATGGACTTGTTTTTGCAGTTATGTGTACATCAATGTTGTAGCGTTCAGGCCTGCATTGAGCATAGCCTGCGTTTGTGTGTATGTTGCATAGGTGGATGTTGGCGTGGTACACTTCACCCCTCTGGCCCAGCCCCAGATCCAGCAGCCCTTCAAGCTGGTGGAGAAAGTAGTCAGGAACGCCTTTCAATTCCGGAAGAAGTACTGCCGCAAAGGAATTGAGTAAGCAGTATTTCTTCTCCTCCTCCTCGCCACAGGCTGTCAGAGCCTCCCAGCCACCCTTTCCCTTTGATTTCATTGTCTCCCATCTGCATCTCTTTGTCTCTCTTCCGGTGCTGTATTTTTACTATGCTGGGTCATTTCCCTTGTCCTCGTCTCCCTCGCTCTTTTTCTTTTCTCACACAATCTCTGTACATCTACTGTTTCTCTCAGTAGCTCAACTGTCAACATTGACTAGCTCTGTTCAAAGCTTACAGCACACCAACACACACACACACACACACTGCCCTTCGCCCCCGTGTCTGTTGGGAAGAGTACGTTCTACATAGGCCGCGATAACAAAAGAAAGAAGCTGTGCAAAGAGAGCAGCAATTATGAGTCATTGGGGTGTCATATGTAGACGAGGCCGCGGCATAACTTATGTAACGGCAGCGGGTCGGCGGCGCATAACACATTGTTCAGAGGATCCTAAAGCACTTACAAAGCATATGTACCCTCTGTTTGTTGGTGCAAGGATTTCAGGGGATGGACTGAGAACAATAGGTTTTTGTGAAAGCCCACATATCTTAATAGACTTTAATGAGCTTTGCGCTTTTTATAAAACAAATTACTTTCTGGAGGGACATGAAGGGAGATTACTCTTCGCCAGAATAAGTAGTGAAGGGTTTCAGACTTGTTCTTCAGACCTTGGTTCTTGTCTGATTTTGAATTAGCAACTTCAATTACTAATAAGACGCTATGGCCAGTGAAACAGAAAGGATGTCCAATTTTCTTCTGAAGCCTAAAAGGTTGTAACACTGACAGCCTTCTCCATCTCCCAGGATGCTGTTTCCAGAAGCGGAGCGTCTGAACCTGGCGGAGGTGATGATGCGGGAGGCGGACGTTGATCCCACTCTGCGGCCCACTGAACTCACCATAGCCAATTTCAGGGCCTTGTCAGACTCCTACGCTCGCCTGTGCGCTGAGAACCCTTGGCTTCTCACGTACGACTTCAGAGAAGAGCTGAGGTTAAAACACCTGGGCAGAAAGATGGTCATGCCACCCACTGACACGCTAGCAGGCATGCCGTTGAGTACTCAAGAGACCCAATGATACACACAGTTCCCCTGTAACACGAAAGAATGGGATAACGTTAATGGTCCGTCTTAGTGCAGAGACGATGGACTGCTCTTAGCGCTGACATTTCCACCTGGCGTGCACATGCATTTTTAAAGCCCCTTTCTCTACTCTTTTGAAGGCAGGAAGTGACTTAGTGTAACCAGTGAACCCTGGGACTGGGACAGTAACCATGGAAAAAGCAAAGGTGGAGGGTGGGATAGCATAAACAGGCCAAGTTTGGATATCTGGTTCCAAATAAAACATCCCAATAATTACTACAAGAGAGATTGGAGTTTAGCCCAGTGTGTATAATGATCAGCCAAAGTTCTGTAAGTGTAGGGATTGGCTTGTGGAGCATGCCCATGGAACGCTCCGGTGTTCCAGCTCTCCCGTAACACAGCCTAATGGGAGTGGAAAACAACTCCAAAGGCATTTTTGGGGCGATTTACAGAAAGGGAACACAGTGACAATAGTGTATCCAGGCCATTTTTCCCCTCCTTTGTCTCTCACTCTCTAGAGAGTTGTGGGCTGAAAATGGAAGAGGAAAGTGCTGTAAATGTTTCAGCTACTCGTAGCAAAAAAAGACTTGCAACATGATCAATTAGTCATTTCAGTCGTTTCTTATGTTGTATGATTGAATAAAAATGTGTCCTGTGTTTCTAATAAAAATATATTGAAAATAGCTTATCTGTACTGACCTGGTTTTTCGCATTTATTTTTCTCCTCCTCGCTTCTGTCAGGTAATTATGCATGCTATAGAGGATATACTGTAAATACAGAGAACAAGGATTCTCCATTTCCTCTGACAGCTCACTGACGACCAATGGCAAATTTTGCCTTGGGACAGCGAAGAAAAAGACAAACTTTCATCTTATCTTTTGCCTTCTCTGTCAATGGAATGACAGCTCTTGAAAACATTGTCAAGGCTGGGTTGTCACTACCTTTGAAAAGTACCAAAAAGAATGGCTTACACAGAATGCCACATTCACAGATAATACATTTTATTAAGAGAAGTCTATAAGAAACAAGGGGAAGTTCACATTCATTGGTATGCTAGCATCAGAGGCATGTTTACAGTGGAGATAGCATGGGGAGAAAACAACAGAGTTTAGTTTCAAATGTAAGACTTCAAAAAGTACCTTATTGCAGAAATATATTTTTTATTCCACAAACCATTATGGTGATGATCTGGACAACGTAGTAATTTCAAGATTACTAACATTTGTTCAATGCTAAGTTTGAATAGGAGAATAAAATTACCAAAATTGTACAGTACAAGTAACTGAAAAGATAGTATATACACAAGACACATACAAATCTAAAAAATATACATAGGGCCTACCATAGGAAAATAACTCAGCGCAGGAAAAATTTCTTTGTGTGATTATATGCAATTTTGAAATTACCCAACAATCTTTTGTACTCTGGAAGCCACAATCCTGAGTGACAAATATAGTCCTAGAAAACATAAAAAAATAATGTAAAAAATTATTTTACATTATATTGCTATTTTTTACAATGCACATTTCACAATTCAAGCCTTAATCCATATTTGTTTTACAAAAGTAAACCGGTTCATAAATAAAAGTTACATTAAAAACAATAAAAACCCTTAATGTACAAATAATTGTAATATTTCAAATATATAGGCAAACAGTGTACTTAGTGCACAAAAAACAGCAAAGGCAGAGTTGCAGTAAAATCAGTGTCCATCCTGCTCAGTCATACAGACATCCCTGTACTCAGGAGGTCTGGGTACAAGCCCAACTCTTAGGGTGGGTCTCAATTCCTTCTGATGCTTCCTGTCCTTGCCTCATTTCCTTAATCTGTGAAGAAAACGTTAGCGTTGTATAGCTGATAAAAATGATCAGGGGACACTCATTTAAACCATTCAACGATAGAACAGAAAAACACAAATAATCGATGAATAACGGTCCAAAAGTAAACCAGCTAGGAAGCCCCCTCAGACTATTGAGACGCAACCTGTCAGGGATGTCATGTGCAGAGCAGGGTGGAGCCGAGCTGTGCATCAGTGCTCAGCAGATTCATTGCAGTCATTATCATCAGGACAGAGTCACCTCGTCTCGCCTCTCAAGAGACAAGAACGTCACTCTGTTTCAGAGCCAAAAAGGCATCAGAATCCCTATTCACACCTAAGCGAAAACGAGTAGGTGTGTGTGGCGCACACCAGATTGGTTCAGCATTTGAGCTGTCGCACAGCATAACCCTGTGAGACCCTGGAAGTTCTTCTATATTCTACCTCGTCTCATTTTCTGTCATTCCTTGACCATTGGTTCAGACGTGTCATGTTCACCTTGAACCTCTTTCTTTCTTTCTTTCTTTCTTTCTTTCTTTGTTTATCTGTTTATCCACCCTGGACCCTAGGTGGAGGGTGAACTAGTGTCAGTGTGGCCAGTGGCACTGCTCTCCGTAGGGTCATAGAAACAGTCCTCGTTGACCACAGAGGTCAGACTCTGAACGCTGAACTCCCTCTCAAGCAGGGTGTTGAGGTCCACCCCCCCGGATGACCCGTCCGCCTGGCTGTCCAGTGACCGACTGTGCTCAGTCATCCTCAGCAGTGCCCCCTGGCTCCGTCTGAAGCTACCACTGCTTTTCCTTTTCACAGGGCTGAAGTGTTCCTGCAGCAGTTTGGGCTGGCTTTCTGGGGTGTCCACCTCCGCCCCCTCTGGCTGGACTCGGGGGGCCCTCGGACGCCCTGATGCAGCCTCCTCTGAGAGCTGGAGATGGAGGAACTGGGCCTCGATGGCGCTGGTGGGGGATTCTCCTCCCATGCTCTCCCTCCTCCTCCTGCCAGCCTCGCTGAACTCGTCATCCTCGTCACTCAATATGTCAGACTCTTTTACCAAAGACGAAGCGGGTCGTGAGTTGCGTCTGGAGCCCCGGCGCCTGCCGTGTGGGGCGGGGAGGGCTTTAGGGTCTGGGAGGGTGCGGGCTCCAGAGCTAAGGGTTCCGCTGCTTAGGCTGCCTTCGTCTGAGTCCGGCCCGGGTTTGGGTCTGCCGGCCTGGGCAGAGTGGTCGAGCACGGCCCGCTTACCCAACCAGGAAGCCCTGGAGGAACCTGCAGGCAGATTGAGTGAAGAACGAGAGCTGTAATATGGTAAGAGAAGGAACAGCTTAAGTCCTGCTGCAAGGGCACAATACTAATAATTATGATGAAAGGGATTATGCATAGATTTGTCTTGGGATTATAAGGCCCGCCATGTATTGTTATATATTGTTATGTGAAATACCAATACAGTATCCTTGCTCTTTGGGAACCAAAATGGGTCATGTTCATATTGTGACAGAGCAGGCTAGCTGGGCTCACCTATCCGGGCAGAAGAGGGCAGGGTGCTGCGCAGGGGCGTGAGGCGCTTCTTACACCCCAGCTCTGCTTGGCCGTCGGCGCGCATGTTCCTCCGGACGTTTTCCCTGAGGAGGGAGCGGATCACCTTGATGAGGTTCACCTTGCACTCCGGAACACTGGAGAGGGGGAACGGGTTTGGGTTAAATGCCAGGTTAGAAAGTACCCAGGCCTGTAATACACACACCAGCTGGAGAGTCAAGCAAATATCCAGCACCGTAAAGTAAATCCCACCTGCTTCATCTGCCTTTCCGCCATCGCAAAATATTTCCATTTGGTTTGATTAAACACTAGTAAGATAAGTAATCATTATCCAGCCCACAGCCCAAACGCCTACTGCAGGTGTCGGAGTACTAAGGGATGGACTAAGGGATGATTTCAGCTGCAGTCTAGTCTCAGATGTCCCTCTCTCTCAGATATCAGATATATACGAGTTCATACCTGCTGCACAGCTGGAAGAGTGTCTCTGGTCTCCCCTCCAGCTCAGATCTAGTATGAACCAGCTCCCAGATACAGTTGGTGTCGGTTCCTGGAAGATGGGGGAAATATGAGAGCCTTTTAATCATGATGACCAAATAGGATTTCAGAGCAGCAACGATGAGAACTGGAGTTAAAAGGGAGTGCCTAGGGAGTTCAATGGGGAGGGTGTGAATGTTTGTGTATGCACGTCTCTCTCTCTCTCTCTCTCTCTCTCCCTCCCTCTCTCCCTACCCCCCTGTATGTGTCTTTGTGTTTACGACCATGTGAGTTGGTAAAAGAATGACCGCCCCTCCTCACCTGCGGCGTTGGCCAGTCGGACCTGCAGCGCAGAGAGCGGGATGAGCCAGCGGAACTTGAAGGGGTCCACTTCTCCGTGGGAGTGTGCCGAGCGAGGGTTGGGCTGCTTGCCACACGCCAACATGGAGGAGCAGATGAGAGAGTGACAGAGAGAGAGAGGGAGAGAGAGCTGTTTAGTCTCTCACCAAAGAGGCCCTCAAAGGGAGAATGAATGCAAGTGATGGAGAGAGGAGTCTCACCATCTTCTTCTTCAGCTTATTGCTCTCCCTGTAGACCAGGATCACTGCCTTCTTGAACACTGAGGAGAGAGCCAACATCAACATCTTTGAACTCTACTAAAATACACATAACAGAATAAATCTGTTAGAAGCATTTTGGGTAGGAGTTCATAGCATATGTAGGGGTACTTCCCCCACTCTTACTAAAGTACTCGGGCGTTTAGCTTGATAACCTTTCCCAATGCCTTTGGCTGTACACTGGACGGACAACATTATCGGCTTGCATTACACACACAACATTGGGTGATCCTCGTAAATATGCACTGCTGGTTTGAATCACGTCTCTTTAAGATGGGATGGGTGCTTAAACAAGCAGTCAAAGCCACTGGTACAGCAAGGCGCGGAGCTTGATAAAAACACTACCAACTGCCTTTGGCTCTGGCAGAGGCATCTACATTTCTCAAGTGACGCAACAGCAGCAGCGAGCGGAGGACGGCACTGTCTCACTCACCAAACACGGTCATCTCGGGGTCTTTTCTCATGCGTCCCAGTGAGGGGTGAGGGTTGAGCCAGACCACGGTGGAATGCATCAGAAACTCTCCCATGGAGATCTCTGTGACCTGGCACAAAGAAGAGGGTAGAGAGAGAGAGTAGGGAATAGAGAGGAGAGAGAGAGAGAGAGAGTAGGGAATAGAGAGGAGAGAGAGAGAGAGAGAGAGAGAGGGAGTACAGAGGAGAGAGAGAGATAGAGAGACATACACACACAGAGTCAGACTGAGCCGTCTGCGTGCTGGAGCGCACTGCTCTGTGAGATCCATACCAAGTACAACTGTCTGGACCTTGGCGCTGCTTAATACTACAGATGACTTGATGCGCTGCATGCTGATGATTTCTAGATGTGGAGTTCACATATAAAAATAACACCACACGACCTCATGGGAATATGGTATTCGGACATTTTATAACATCCTCATTTACACGTTTCATCTTCGATAACCTCCATACGGACGAGAGGCAATCGACCACACATCCCATTAAACTCCCTCCATCCCTCACAGTGCACATTCATTCCCCCTCAGGATTATTGTGCAGTGAAAACCTAAACAACGCAACGAGTGTGCGATCACTTTAAAGGTTCTGAGTCAGTCACATCACATACATGGCTGTGATTGACAGGTGCACATACCTCCTTCTGGGGGCCAGTCTGCTCGGCTACAAGCTGGTCAAACACAGCCCCGTAGTCCTCGTAGATCTTCTGCATCTCATTGATATGGCTGGCCACTTTCTCCATGGCCTTCAGGGCCTCTGCAGGTAGAGGGGGAGATCAAAGGATTACCCTGCGGGCTTGGGTCATTCTTTCTGTAAAAGGTTGAAGTACTCTCTTTCTCTGTGTGTGTGTCTGTGTGTGTGTGTGTGTGTGTGTGTGTGTGTGGCGATCCTGCTCCACCAGGAACAGCCGCGTTCTCCCGCTGACCTGTGAGGTGGTAATGCTCCTCGCTCTCTGCGTCGGTGAGAGACACCAGCTCCCTGAGCAGCAGGGGGTACTTGAGCACCCTCTGGACCGGCTTGATGAGGTAGGACTCCAGGGTGGACGAGTGCTGCTTGGTGGGGTTCCTCGCCTCCAGGAACTCCTTGAAGGCCCGGTCCGTTTTAGCTGGAGACAAAAGGTTACAGATTAGCTCTGTAGCCTTTCCGCTCAAACTGTTTTCTGTCCACCTTCTTCACTTTGGGACATTCCCATTCCAAAAGGCCATTTATCTTTGTACGCATTGTAGTGAACATCGTTTTTTAAGTCATTAATTAGTCAAAGCGGTTCTTTATCGACGCTAGTCTGTATTAACCTCAATCATTCCATAGTACCTGAAAATATTGCAGATTTGATTTGGTACACACACCCTGTTTTCACCGATCCTACCACAGCACCCAGATGACTGGTGCAATAACCTTTGTCCACCAGGGGGTGGTCTAGTCTACTTCTTACCCTGGTTTGACCACTGCAGTGAAACATGGCGACTGCAGATACTGTAACCTATTGTGTAGACATGAGACATGATGGAAAGAGTGCTCAGTGCTTCTACGTGGAGACCCAACACCGTTGTTCATTATGAGGCGTGTTTACACAGCCACAACCTCAGTAAACTGAGTCTGGGACACACAACACTAGTCTGCATTAACCTCTACCAGAATACCTGAAAATATCTTGGGTGCGTCAATGCAAACAGGCTACATAGGGGCTAGCTTAGTACAGATCCAGGACCACATTGTAGAGTAAAGAGGTATGAAGTCTAAAGAACGGCGATGTTACCAATATCGGGTGAGGTAGCAGCTTGACACGCTGTAACCTTTTCTTAAGGCGGTGACATTTCCCCGTCCCCAGCACCCCCCGGCTCTGTTTTCCACGTGAGGACTGAGGGAAGCCATTAAGGCATTAATTACAGCGCTGAGCCGCAGACAGGCTGCCGCATTGACACTTCACAGAGTAATTGGCAGGCAATTAACGAGTAAACGAGTAAACAAAAAAACTGCGCATGGCAAGAAAAGCCCAGGCCCTGGCAGGATAGAGGGAAAGAGAAGAAAGAGAAGAGAGAACGTGTAATTACCAGGCACGCTGACAGACACCCACAGATTCTAATCTGGGTTGCTGGTTTGGCGGTGCTGTCGTGCGCTGGGTCAGGCTATGCTGAGCTGGTATAATGTACCCTGTGCCCCGTTTTAATGCACCGTGTAATTGCAACACCACGGCTTTGTGATTTCTTTACTACGGCGTGTCGCACTGTGCCAAGCGTGGACAGTATTTGTCGTGCTCCAACGCATTGTGCTGCTCAGCGCTGAATGTATCGCACGCTGTAAACGCGCGAGCAACCTGTGGGTTGAGCTGTAATGGGCCGTGAATGAAGTGCCACGCACGGCCGTGTGACGTGCTCCCGGCAGGGGTCCACCTCTCCTAATGCACGTGTTTGCTCCCCAAAGTAGCGAGGTACCTCAGCACACCACCCTGCAGTGCCTCGCTGATTGTTTATCACGCCGTTTACTATTCAGGGTAATTGTGATAGTGACAGAACCGGAGGCCTTGGTGCTTGCCAGTCCCTCCGACCCGACATTAAAACTCGATTGCACTACCTGATTCTAGGAAAACCCCTTTGCAAACCTTGTAATGGAGCGGGTTTAAGAGGCACCGGGGGGGCAATTTGCCCTCCCTCTTTGTAGGCGGCGAGCCGGACGTCCCTCACATTCATCCTAGGTTGGGCAGTGTGCCCACAAAGTGTCCCGACCGAGCCGAGGCTGGAGGCATAAATCTAGTTCCAACATTTACACGCCGTCATACACTGAGTGAGATGATGCTATGAATTACCAGCTCCTCACCCGTCAGTGCTAACAGCTTTATTCTGTCATTATCAGGGTGAGGCATAATAAGAAATACTACAAACAAATAACATCCAAATATTTACTTGTTTTGGTTGCTTGTGTGGAGAAAACAATATCCTTGGCAACCAAAAGGACGGATAGAACACCAGATGGAGTTGCGTGGAAGAGAGGTGCACAGTATCTCACTTTCAGGGATAAAAAATATCTAACGTAATAAATAGTATAGAACACCCCATTTTGTCTCACAACCCTGCCCTCCATTAAAGCCGAAAACCATTCATGTGAGAGAAATTGTAGGGGGGGTGCAGGAGATATAAAGGCTGCTTCACGGAGAGTAGAGTGCCATCACTTCACCTCATATTCACCAAGCAGTCAACTTCACTCAGGGACATTTACTTTAGTATTTAATTGATGCTTTAGCTTAAAAGGGGGCCAAATCTTGC
>JAVQIZ010044418.1:0-10433 GCA_036023535.2 Galaxias brevipinnis | reverse complement strand
CGATTTACCGGTCGGTCTACGTTCCAACCCTCATCTAGGGTCATGAGCTTTAGGTAGTGACCGAAAGAAAAAGGTCACGAATACAAGCGGCTGAAATGAGTTTCCTCCGTAGGGTGGCTGGGCTAAGCCTTAGAGATAGAGTAAGGAGCTCAGTCATCCTGAAGAAGTTGGGAGTAGAGCCGCTGCTCCTTCGCGTCAGGAGCCAGATGAGATGGTTCGGGTATCTTGATTAGGATGCCTCCTGGGCGCCCTCCTTTGGAGGTTTTCCGGGCACACCCTACTGGTACGAGACCCCGGGGTAGACCCAGAACACGCTGGAGAAAATATATATCTCGTCTGGCCTGGGAACGCCTCGGTATCCCCCAGGAGGAGCTGGAAAACGTTGCTAGGGAGAAGGACGTCTGGACTAGCCTGCTGCCACTGCGACCCGGCCCGGATAAGCGGCGGAGAATGAATGGCTGGATAGAATGGATGGATGGGATAATGAAGGCTTCGTTTTTTTATTACAAGGAAACATGACATCTTGACTTGCTTCATTAGAAAACTGCTGCTTCGACATTGTGTGCATGCTCCTTCTTACCTTAGTGTAATAGGACCAATAGCCTACAATGGGAACATATAAGTTTTCTAATTGTTGGGCAAAGCAGAAAGCATACATTTCCAAACTGAAGTATTTCACACGGTAACAAAAGAATACCACCGATAGAGCACACGAAGGCGGATTGCAACCAGCTGCAATCAAGAATACGGACCTGCAGCCAATTTCGTCTTCACAGTACAACAGTGGAAACTAAATTAAATAAACGTTGGTAAAGCATTTTTTTTAAAGCATTTATTTCCTGAGCTTTTAATTGACAAGATTTACAAAGGCTCTACAGGATCTACAGAATATAAAATTTCTATGAGTTTAATAACAACAGTTTCTTTCTTATTACACAAGAACCTTAAAAATTCGAAATATTTTAAAATATAAAATGTTATATAAATTACATTCATGTTATATAAAATCATAGAATCACTGAAGTATTAATGCAATGAGGTAATACTCATGAATGTAGCTAAGAGCAAATGACAAAACATTGAACCAACAGGTTTTAAATAAATACTATTTATTGAAAATATTTCTTATACTTGATCTAAAACAAAAACAGTAAATATCTTGCTTTAACAACATAAATGGTGACTAAAATATAATCGACATGGGTTAGACAATTGGGTTTATACGCAATTCTACATTCCCTCTGATCAACAATAGACGATTATCTATGTCATTTGTTAACGATTTCTAGCACAGATGTTTAGGCACATTTCTTCAAATTCCTGTCAAAGAGAGTTTACTTTTTTAAAAGGTAAAATCCCATTTAAATTTGATTTGTCTGCATATCATAATTATGTTTGAAAGAATTTTTTTTTTTTTACAAAACTTGAGAAACAAAATCCTTTAACTGGAATGAGAAATCTGACCCATCCCAGAAAAACACTATCAAGGATTGCAATCTTGGTCCTATGTATGTTTTACTGTAGTGGTTGCTCTGCTTTTGTTAGGACCCGCAAAGCTAGAACAAAATCTCATGCTAAGGTGGCATGTATGCACAAAGACACAAGCTAGGCAAAATAATTTTGGGCTAACAGGTGTAGTCCTTTGTCTCTAACAAACCCCTCTTTTTACTCCTCTTAGAGGCATTCTAGGCTGTGAGTTGTTTGTTTGGAGCACCTCCTCACTCAGACAGCCAGTCTGTTGGCTTGCGTAAGTACCACCTTGAGCACTGGCATGAAGGCTGAAGTCTCACTGAAGTTGCTGTTGCTGACTATATGGGTGTGGATGTTGATGCTCTCTGTGTAGGAGCGTGACTCAATGCATCTCACCATGTTGTGCAGTCCTCCTACAATGGCAGGGGAAAGCTGGGGGCATGACAAGAAAGTGAAGTAAGTATTATCCTGACAAATTCTAACTGCTTAGAAGGAAAAACATGGCACCACCACTGTAGAATGACTCACAGTCTGCTCTCTAAGCTTGTCATATAAGGCCTCCAGGCGTTTGTTGGCATCATCAAGCTTCCTCTTGGTTTGCTGAAGGGAGAGAATACAGCGTCATGAGACACTTGCAAAAATGTTTGTTTATGATTTCAGTGTAAGTGGTACCATCGTGAAACCAGTTGAAATGGTGACAGGGCTCACTGGGTCATTGGCAGCTGCCAAACACTTCTGGATGAGCGCCTCAAATGTGGTTTTCAGGACCAAGTGTTCGTCTGGGATCGGCTTCTTCAAGATCTTCTCAGCAGTGATGGACTGCATTGGCTATAGAAAGCATCCAGATTATAGGACGACCAGAAGACAGAAATTGAAAAACCTCCATATATTTATCTCGCCTTCTATTTTGTGAAGGACATTCATTTTGTGACAACAAATTCCCTAGTTTTGAAGGTGGATGACTTTGGAAGGCTTGTGTACCTGTTTGGCGTCCCCGATAGGAGCTCCTGGAGCACCCTCCCCACCTGTCTTTGGCATGACTGGGTTCATGGGAGGAGGGGAGAGCGGCTGTTGATTGCCTGAATAAGAGTGCTGCCCTGGAGCCTGGCTTTGGACTATGGGTTGTGGGGGCATGGAGGCCATTGCGTGACCTTGAGGATCAACGCCTAACGGAACCATAATGGGAGCTGTGATGGGTGCAGGAGGAGTGTAGTTGTTTAAGGCCTGTAAGAGAATGAGACGATATACAAAAAACATAATAAAAAAATCATAAATGTAGACAAATAGAATGTAGTGCTCTGCTTTAGACACCTGGCTGGCTGTTTTCTTCAGAGTGAATTAAATTCACAACATTACAGGACCCTGCTAATACTCACCTTTTTCTTCTTTGGCACTCCGCTCAGGGTTGGAGGGTCGTTCCACCCATTCTGGGGCCCTATGGAGAAGAAACTAATTAATTTACTAATTATTTCAAGCTTGCAGCCTTGGTAGAAAACAAAAGGAAGGAAGGCGATTTATGCTGTCCTTTAAAAAATAATAATTTCTTGGAGTAAGTAAAAGTTCTAGTTACAAAGAGAAAGGAGTGTACCTACTTCTCAGTTGTAACATTGCTTGTCTAAATGGAATATACATTTTTAAACCATCAAAAGTTACAAAACTAGAAATAAACCATAATGTTTTTAAATAGAAAGCAAAAACATTAAGATAAATGTAGGAGTGATCAATGTGATACCGGGTCTTTCATGCGGTCACCTGCCTGCTATTTTCCAACTGGGTAATGACTGTCCCAGATAGCCATGCAAAGCCCTAATCCCACCACAGCACCAAAAACGCATTGCTTGTTTGTGTCCACAGCATATCTAGGCCAACCTCCATCGGTCAATACTCTATCTCAGTGATTCAAATGTCTAAATAACAGACTAGTGAAAAGAGACAGAACCTTTTTTTAAATAAAAAAACTTAACGAATCACCATTAGTTCTATAGCAGAAATATTTTCCTATGTTTTGCAACATATAATTTTCATTAAATTTGTTAAGTTTAAAACAGTGGCCGAGAACTACAGCTCATTTGAACCCTTCTCAAACACCATATTAACTTGATGTTGCAGCTGTTGTAATATTGTTGCAGAGTTTCTGAAATTGTCGCGCCATGTTTCATATTGATGCATTGTTTTCTAAAATACTGCTCGTTTACCCTTCTCGGCCACCGTAGTTTAGTGACGATTGAAAAATTACTTCGGGTCATTCATTTTCTCATTTAGCCAAGCTTAGTTGTCTTTTAAAATTCACCTTCCAGAAAAGAGGTGGTGCCTGGAATAAATCCCCCTGTGAAGGAAATCAAAAACAACATTCTAGACATTACCCCAGGCTGTTGAATTAAAAAAGTACAACACGTGGAGCCAATATCACTTATACAACAGCTATATGTTATACCATAATCTTTACTGTGAATTTTGTTTTTTTGATTAGAGGAGCAGCTGTTCAACGTTTAAAGCCAACCCTTACTTTGCTTCATCGAATGTAAGCACAAGCAGTCTTATGATACTGTACATTAATTGATTTTGACAAATATGTCAGTTGGCTTGCGATCAGTACAGGTTTGATCTTCTTGCCGGTTTGCCATTTTTGGACTACACTGTATTGAAATTTCCAGTTGCTTGTTGGGTACATAGACAAGGTGTGTTTACAACTATTCGAATACCATGACTTTCCCTTAAATCTATTACACTTTTAATGTAAAGCTCCCAACCTATGCGGCCTTTGGTTTTCCACATTTTAAACCAGTAAAACTAAATCAACCTATCAACTTCTATAAAACTTTTGATTCAGTCAGTCAGGATAAGAAGCAGTTGGGAGAAAGGGCGCAGCCAGTGCAGACAAGCGGTGTAAGAAAATATCGATTCACTAGAGTATCGCAATATTATGTTTAGCGATACTGTATCAATTCTGAAAAGCACAGAAATGATTTTTTGGGGGGTGGGTTGTTGTATTTTTTTTACTGATATATTACAGGCAAATGTTATTTCTTTTCTCAGATTGCTTAAAAAGCTGTGCAATAATGTTGGACGGTACAGGGACTTTGATGAATACAAATGGAGATCCCACTGTTAAACTTTGTTTTTACCACATACTATAACAGTTTTCCAAAGACAAAATAAATGAAAATCTATATATATCGCCTTGCACAGAGTATCGCGATACATCACAATATATGGAATCGCAGCCCCTGTATTGTGATACGTATGGTATCGCCAGAGCCTTGCCAACATACTGGTTCTCTGAGAGGCTGGGATATGTTCCAAGGTTGGATCTTGCCATGTACCTGAGGTTCCAGTTGGTGTTGGAGGTGGCATGTATGAGATAGGTGACCCCTGGCCACCATGCTGAAAAGATTCTCCAGAAGACACGGGAGGAGGAGAGAAAGAAGAGGTAACAGTATGAAGGAAAGAAGGACGAGAAGGAAGAGAGTTGAGACCCATGGAAGGCTGTATGTACTGAGGCTTGAAGCCTGGAGATGGGGCTGAAGCCAGGGAAGGAGAGGAAGGAGGAAGGGAAGGGTGCGTATAGGTAGCGGAGTACTGGAGAGGCTGATAGATGGCAGCCCAACTGGGGTCAGCTGTGTATTGGTTGACCTGGGGGTAGGCTGCAGTGCACACACGAGAGAGAAACAACAGATGCTGTTAATGACAGGTTTGGGCTTTGTTACAATTGTAACAAAAGCATGCATGCTTGACTAAAAGAAGAAGATGCAAGCTGCGTTGATGAGTTGAATAAAGTACTTGTAAAATACATCCGGGAACCTTGAAACTATGATGAGAAACAGGACGTAACCTCATGCTAAATTATAAATGACGTTTAGCATTTTACCATTACAGTTTTTGGCAGCAGAAACCTGTAAAAGTATTTGTGAAATAGAGAGCTTGGTACGTGCCATTCCAGAGAGAGATTATTAAGTGAGGTAAATTATCATTGCATGCATGATGGTTTACATTTGGAATTGGGAAAGAATAGAACACGGCATTCTAATTTTTTTTTCTGTATTACAGAAAGCAGTCTATACTTTGCACTGTTGCATAGCAGGAAAACTCAAAGTACTCGAACTCAAATCTTCACCTGTCACTGCACAGCTATAGCTGGCCTTTTTATCAGAATTGATGCATTTCTGTTGCTGTGAAGAGCACAGCTTGTGGATGAGTGGCGCCTAATTAGCTAGTAACAGTGAATCATCCTCACTTACGCTGATATTGCTGGGTGTACATGCATGGGTGGGTGATGGAGGCTGGAGGAGTAGCAGTGCTCGTTGGCTCCTGCATTCCGTACTTGGGTGAGGTGAGCTCTGCCTACAAAAGACAGAAAAGAAAGAAGATAAAAGCTGTAACCTTCACTAAGGAAAAGGTGGTTGCGTTCTATTTCAAAGGAAAGTTCCCTTACCTTCTGCAGTTGAAATAAAATCTGCTTAGAAATGAAACACAGCCCTGGGAACAGTGACAACATGTAACTCTTCTTTTAGAAGGACAGCAGAGTATGTGAAGGGGAGAACCCACCGGTAGTGACATGGGGTGACTTTAAAGGGCCAGGGAGAACTTGAGCTTCCACTGCGTACTTTGTATTGTAAGTACGTTGCAAGAGGCCTAATTATTGGAACTGTTCATCTTAAACATGACCAAGCACACCCCAGAAAAGATCCATTATCCTTTTGTAAAAAATTCCTTCAATAGCAATGCCTGAATAACCCAACAAACGAGATGCGATTAAGAGGTAGTAGGGATTCAGACTAAGCTGGAAGAAAGCCCACTGGCAATGCAACGAGAGAGAGCAGTGGTTTAGGACGAGAGCTTTAAACTGTTTAGAAGTAACAGTTATCATGGCACCAACGTACAAATACCATTCACAAATATGTGCAAAAAATAAAACCACATTTGGCCACGACACATAGGTAAAAAGAGTTGGTTATTGTCTGTGTGTGTGTGTGTGGGGGGGGGGGGGGTGTGTGTAAGGGTCAGTATACCTGCTGGTCTGAGGTTTGAGGAGGGAGACTGAGGAGGGCTGTGGGTGTTTGGTTACTCCAGGAGGTCACTGTGGAGGCAGGCCTCATCTAGGAGCGAACACACACACACACACAGCTATTGTTCTAGGGTTAAAGTGACAAGACAGTCTAGGCTCATGAGACTACATTAACACGCAAGTCTAATAATCACATCTTCACTCCATGTGCATCTTAAGCATCATTGGAATATCAAATTTTCCTAAGGTCATTGGTAGTCCAGTCTGCCATTTGTGTCGCATAGTTAAGAGTTAACCGCATGCCTTTAAAAACCTGGATAAAACACCAGCAACCAAACACAAAGTCACTGAAACTTAGCAGTAGGCAAAGGCAAACAATTTAAAGGCTGATTAGTCAAGTCATTTTTGGCACAGGAATGTCACCATACATGTGAAACAATGAAGGCACCAGTTTCTGAAGAGAACAGATCATGAAGAGGAGATTTTGATTAGGACTACTTTCAAAGCCTTCTTACACATAAATTACCAACATTTAAATTAGGACAAGCAAGAAAGTCCTCTGTTGGGACTTGGGAGCTTATCATGAGAGTGTGGAAGTACCAACATATCACTTCAATAACATCTTCTCTTCACTGGCTCCCTGTCTGCTACAGCAGAGGTTCTCAACCCGCGGGAGTCGCAAGATCATTTCTGGGGGTCGCCAGGTAGTTGTGTGAAATAAAAAAACACCAAAAATATATGTTTTTACATTCTACTCGATTTTTTTGAGTGTGTGACAGAGGGTCTGTTAGCCAACAATAGCCGGCTTTTCAAAAGCCGATCAATAAAAGTCACCGGACATAGATTAAAAAAAAGAATGTTGAAAAATCATGCATTTTAAAATAGCAAAGATTTCTTTATTTATTCCTGTTTCCAGTGTGCATGCTGAAAGGGGATTCTCTATTAAAACAAGACTTCAGCCAGATCACAGCTTCTGGAGAGCAAAGTAACGAGGCGCAAGCGCGTTGCAAGCAGCTCCAATGACTTGGACAGCTTTAATTTTCAAAAGACAGCGATAGGCTCACTTCGGGCATGTGAAAAGGAAAGGCCTGGATGCAAGTGATTTCAAATTAAAATAGGGGCATATTGTGTCCCAAACCAACATTTCAAATAAAAAGTAGGCTATATCTAAATGGACTGCATTTATATAGCGCTTTTCAACCGGAATGGAACAAAGCGCTTTACAATGTTGCCTCTCATTCACCCATTCACACACACACACACACACTGATGATGGCAGAGCTGCCATGCAAGGCGCTTGTCTCTACATCGGGAGCACCTCGGTTCAGTGTCTTCCTCAAGGACACTTCGATACATGGACAGGAGGAGCTGGGGATCGAACCAACAACCCTTGGATCAGTGGATAACCTACTCTACCTCCTGAGCCACAGCCGCCCCATAAACGCAGACCATTTATATCTAGACTTTTGTGTGACTCAGCACTAACAAATTGGCACCGTCTTGTCTTCCTTCCTTTCTCTCATTCACTCGCACACAAAGTGTTTCCATCCATCCATCCATTAGCTATACCGCTTATCCTATGCAGGGTCGCGGGGGGGGGGGGGCTGGAGCCAAAACTATCCCAAACAGGGCGAGAGGCGGGGGTACACCCTGAACAGATCGCCAGTCCATCACAGGGCCACAAAGTGTCTTTAAAGAAATATTTCTTTAAAAAAAACATTGGTGGCTAGAAACATTTGTGGTTAAAGCCCCTAATGAATTACCTATTTAGCAACGCGCCGGCACCACTGAACGCACTCAACGCAGTTAATGACAACGGCCGGTTAATTTATCAAATGTGGTCAATTTGAAGGCAGCAGGTCACGGTGTCTGACGGCAAATTTTCCTAACGGAAACAATTGCAATTGAGTTTAGATTGGACACAAACACAAACAAAATAATTTTGCCACACTGCGCCACAATTGCTTGTGGCTGATTAGTTGGTATAGTTAAAGTGGCCAGGACAACCCCAACAGCGACAATGTAGTTTAAACAACAGCAGGTTCACGCAGTGAAGAAAATGGCGCTGTGTAGCGTTTTGAAACTGTTTGAATCGACACAAATATAACGTTTTTGTTGGTCCGAGTCTTTAAGTCATACAAAAGTAAAACTTAGTAACACTTATGTTGTGAAACTATCTATACAGATCTTGCTAATTCACAGTTAGCATCCAAAGAGTGTAGGTTTTGTTTTTACATGAAACAATCCTTAACTTTGAGCAGTTTAATAAAAGACATACGTTTTATTTATTATCAAAGGACTGATGAACTGGTTTAAGTACATATTCATAAATCTGTGAAATATGCAATATTTACCTATTTATATTATTAAAAGCATTGTATTGTCATTTAAAAACTCACCACCGCGCGGCAGTCGTCGCTGGACTTTGTGAAATTGTCTCAAATTTAAGGTCAAACGGGTACAGAAAAATTGAGTGCTTCTCTCGCTTAAGCCAAAATTCCCACCTCTTCCCATCACATTTCACGGTCAAGCTTGGATTTATTTTTAACAAAACTCCTGTCGGGACATGACCTTGAGCGAACCCGTCAATCAGTCAAAACGTATTTAAAATCAATTTCATACACTTTGTTTGACTACGTGCTACCCTAAATGAGTAGGTTCGCATGAACCCTTTGAACACAAACAAGACAAAAGCCTCCTTAACAAAACCGTGAAAAAAATAAATAAATGTTTTATCCATCCAAGGAAAATAGAGAGCGCCCCATCCATTGCTTTCTAACTGCAGTAAGATAACACGCAGTTTGACTAACTAGCAAAGATGTTTGCATTTAGAATTGTGATCGTGTGGGTTGAAAATCAATTTTGTGAAGTTACTGTGATATACAGTTATGTTGTGCTATTGGTATTAGCAATATATGATTATGGACTTGAAATGGAAACTCACTGGAGTATTCATAGTTTATTTTAAATGACGCATCCATGTCTGAAGCAAGCTAACGTTAGCTACGCAGTGTTATTAACGCTGTAACATGGTAGATTATAGAAACGTTTAATGTAGCCTTTGTAGAAATTAACTTTAAGTTAGATATGGAATAATTCAACTGCAGCTCGGAGCAATGAGATCGTTTCTTTCTCCTTGCTTTGAGGTTTTGTCCATATTCTGGCCTTTCACTGGCTGTCTTTGATCTGTTAGGCCTATTTAGATAAAAGGATAATCCAGGATTAAGATGATCTGTAGCAGATGCTTGCAAGTTTTTATAGATTTAAGGGAGTGTAATACTTAGTGTAAAGTTAACATTAGCAGTTGGCTTCCATGGACAGAGTGGCATATGACAAGTGGATCTTAAGTTTGCCAAATGAGATATCAAATACAGGAACGAAGTGTGGAAATAAGAGGATGGGAGGTATGATGGTGCGATCGATCAACTAGGTTGTTTAAGAGCTGCAGATGAGGCCGTCATAAACCTAAAAAAAGCCATTACAGACAGACTGTTTTGGGTTGCACTGCAGGCCAAATGTAACTGTTATAGGGAGAAGGAAGGCAAGTAGAAAGTCAGGGGACTTAAGCTGTATGTATGAGGCTGATGTTAGGATCAGTGGTGTCTGGTCAATGTTAACCTTGTGTAATGAGCACCTGCTTATACAGAATCCTGCAGGCTACTTGACTGACCATATGCTGGTTTTAAACTAGAAATGCATTTCCTTGCGCAAATGCGAGGTGATGCATCGCAGTTATTCGACTGACCGCCTTAGCACGCAGAACCTACCCCGGCAGCACAAGAGGACTGCGGTCCAAACTCTGTTTGTTGACAAGAGGGCTTATTGTCGCTAGACCGGTGGTGCCTCTTCATCATAATATAATGGTGGACACATATGACGATAAAGTACTACCCTACCATTTGGTTTTATTTTCAACAAGGTCAGGCTTTCACCGACAATGCTTTAATGTGTTCAAAAA
>JAVQIZ010044375.1:0-11878 GCA_036023535.2 Galaxias brevipinnis | reverse complement strand
CTTATGGTCTCGGTCTCGACCCCCCTCCCCTTCCCCGGTCTTGGTCTTGTCTCGGTCTCGACCCCCCAAGTCTTGGTCTTGTCTCGATCTCGACTAAGGTGGTCTTGACTACAGCTCTGATTTTGGCTGTATTCAAACAAATTAAAACGTAGATGACACAGTGAACTGAAGCAGATAGGCTAATTTTGAATTCGAATCATATTAGTGGTTTTCTATGCACTTAGCTTGTCCTATTTATTGTAGGCAATATCAGAGCCATATAGAGACGGCTCTGGGCTAAATGTTAGAACAGTTTTCTGTATTGTTTGATAAACTGTATATGAATATATTGTACAGCCCTTTGATCAGTTCTGTTTGTTTTGAACGTTTTCTGTAAATAAACTTGATTTGATTTAAGAAAATATGAAAAGCAGTGAGCAACCTTCGGTCTCGTTTTTTATACTGAGTCGGACCCTATCGAGAAACAGTTTGTATGGGCATGTGTCAGTAGGCCTATGCTGCAGATGTAACGGCAAATTTGAGACCAGTTCATCAGCACTTTCCCCACAGGCTGTGTTCACTTCTCTATTTGGTCATGTGTATTTTCGGCTATCTTTTCATACAGTGAGTTGTGCAGGCTGTTCTCTATTGATTAGTAGAAAAATGTATCCCTATCCACTTTCCAAAAGACCCAGGGGAACAAAAGCAGTACTACATTTTTGGGAAATTCGGCAGGTTTGTGACAATCCATCTACCTCCCACTCAAAGTAGCCAAGAATACAGGCCTACTAGAAATTCATTGTTGGGTTATTTATTGCAACAAAAATACCCTTAATCTGATAAATACCACATTAAATCAGTTAGCTGTTTTGTTTGTTTAGGTTTTTGATGTTGGATGTATAGCTTAGGTAGGGGAGCGAACAGCCTTGTCCCAGTCCCAGAGCAAATCTTTTGTGGATGTTTGACTTTCACTATATGTCAAACTTAGACTTACAGGAACAACATCATCAGTTTGACTAAGAAGATATCTGAATGCTTTTTCACAAATGTTTTACTGATAATCCAGCTGCTAATATAAAACATCAGTTTTTTTTGGTTTGGTATTCTGTCATCAAATTTGCTGTTTGCATATCAATTCCGTAAATATTCATCACAATTTAAGCTTTTTGTTACAATCACAAGTCCTTTTGTTTCCTTCACACCAGACTCAAGGCATCCAACCTGCAATTGCGCTTTTGCACCAATGAAACCCAGGCTACAAGAGAGAAGTTTGTGGCCAAGCTCCAGAGGATGGGCTTTGACATCTCTGTCTCAGAAGTGTTTTCTCCAGCTCCAGCAGCCGTGTCTGTCCTAAAGGAGAGAGGCCTAAGGCCCCACCTGCTCGTTTATGATGGTAATGCATAACGCAAAAAAACTGGTGTTTTTTTCCCCAATTATCCTTTCAGCATCTCACATCTGGAGATGGATCAAAGTCCTTATAAATAATTTAAAGGGATTGACTGTGGCATCTCTTTAGACATAGCTCAAAAACTCTTCCACACACTTCCCTGTCATGTTTAACTAGTTTTGCCATGCTGTCATGATTTTGAGTTATGATTCTGCGATTGCAAGTGTGGTAAGGAGCAGTGTGTTTGTTTTAATGCAGGCCTGGTACCTGAGTTTGATAGTGTTGACCAGACCAACCCAAACTGTGTGGTCTTAGGGGACGCAGCAGAGAAGTTTTCCTACCAGAACCTGAACGATGCCTTCAGGGTCCTCATAGGTCTGGAAAAGCCCCTGCTCTTCTCCTTGGGTAGAGGGTAAGGAAGAGGGATTCTCGTGTGTGATCTTTTAAAATGTCAATATTACAAACAAGGCTCAACACATTTTTCTTTGTCTGGTCCTCAAATGGGTGCCAGGCCTATGATTTTGGTATGTCGTTTTCATATGACTTGCTAGCTCTCACTCCTCCCTATCACTTTTGTTAATGTGTTCCGAGGGCAAGCAAGGACTATTTTTATGAAAGTCAACGAATGCATTGCAAGTATAGCTACCTATCAGGCAAACATTTACGGTGCAGTACATTTTCTGTATATTGCTTTGTTGTAAGAAAAACCTTTCTTTTTCTTGAGTGGTTTCAGTCGGTCCATAGACTAAAGAGAAAACTACCAAGATCTGAGTAATACCTTTAACAGTCCTTTATTATATCCATGCAATAAACAGGTTACAACATGAAGAGTGGGAGCTCTCGTGGTCGGACAAAGAATAGCGTCATCCTCCATATTTTTATTCACATTTAGCCTTCCTACTTTTGTTTCGAACAAGTGTCTGGTTACTTATTCCTCGGTTGTTTGCATTTTTTCGCACCCTTGGTATAATGTTTACGCCCTGGTACCCCTCCACCTGAGCCTTGCCTCGAGTGCCGTGAACTTGACCCACTGTTTACATTTCATTAGTGAGCAGTTCCTCAGCACGGGCCATAACATTCCTGTGGTCCTCCTGTCTGTGCCACCCTGATTTATGTCTCTGGCCTCTGCTTTTCTGAGAACCACGAGACCAAGTTACTGTAATATATTTACTCATAATCATGGTTACATTTTAACGTGGATTCTATTTTCAACTCCCAACAGCTTTCTTATCATATCGGTGTACTCCTATGCTGTAATGAGAAAAACACGTTATAAAATATGAACGTAAATCATAAGCGAAGGCGAAAGCATGTTAGTGAAACGTGATCATTGTGTCTTACAGGAGGTACTATAAAGAAACAGATGGTTTAAAGCTGGACGTTGGAGTTTACATGAAGGCCCTGGAAGTAAGGCATTAAATCTATAGGCTGTAGCACTCTCTTTTCCCCAGCCTGCCTCTCTACAGGCTACACTACATTGAGGGATCCAGTGTTAATCATCTTGATTAAAGATAGTATTGGCTTGCGGTCTCTACAGTATGCCTGCGATGTGGAAGCCGAGGTCATAGGAAAGCCCGCCCCCATGTTCTTCCAGAGTGTCCTGAACGACATGGGACTTCAACCACAGGAGGTACAGGAAACGTGAAAAATGTGTTCAGAAGTTGCAAATGACAGTTGATTGCAATAGCTTCCCCCGTCTACTTTCTTTCTCCCTTTGGGATCTCCTTTTCATATATATTTCTCTCCTACAGGTACTAATGATTGGAGACGATCTAGTGAATGATGTCGGTGGGGCTCAGCACTGTGGAATGAAGGGTGTCCAAGTCAGAACTGGCAAATACAGGTACGTGTGTAAGTGGTACCGCTACACTGCAGGCCATGCGGATGTTGAAACCTTAGAAAGACGCCGGTACTAACTTTTTACATCACTTAGAGAAGTCTTTGAACGCTGAAAGAGGATCTGGACACAAATACGTCTTTCATAAATGGCCAGTAGAGGGTGCCCCGACACCAGGTTTGTGAATGAAAGGGCCCCCCCCCCTACAGTGCACAAAGAGTCTGTTCTCCCAGCTCCTTCCTTCCACCGTCCCCAGTTGAGTTTCTCTGGATAAGAATGCACTGAAAATGGCTTCATTCGATCCACGTGTTGGGGGCAGCTCACCCACAAGGCCTCAGTCACCCAAGGATTTATGATCCGGCCTGCGCTGTCTAACTCAAGATTACCGGGGTGCCTGTCCCGTGGTGTAATTACTTAAACATATGGCCACTTATTTAAGAATAAATCAAGAGTGCTGTAAAAGAGGGAGGCAGGTGATATAAGGAGAGGCAGGATAACGGACTGTGCATTTAGCTGTAACCTCGCGATAAGGCGCCGTCTTTTCACAGCGTGTTTTCTTACTGCGCCCGCTGAGTTTGATACAACATGATAGTGTGTGGGAGTACTCCATGGCTACTTTTTATGAGCGTCTGAAGAGAAAAAGTCCCTTTCTACTTTGTAGCACCAATGTATAGTGGCACCTCTTCCTCTGCTATGACACTGTGGCTCAGCATTGTGAAACGCTGATAAAGATAGGCAGGGTTGATAACACCCCCGATCGGTGTTGGCTCGCATGCAGAGGGGTGTGCCACGGGACCACAGAACGCTGAGTGATCCCTCGGAGCATCACTCAACACTAATCCTTTCACTAAGAGCCCTCTAGTCCATGCATTCCTATCCTAACACACTCTCCTGTGTGTTTGTTTGCAGTGTACATCCTTCCGTTCCCTCCCTTCCTTTTGTGTGTAGATGCATTTCGAAGCTTGTGCTTGACCACGTCGACCAGGTCAGAGGTGCGTACTGTGGGGAGCAAGGGCACGGCTCACAGGACCTTCGTGAACGGAGCAATGGCCATCTGGTTGAGAGTGCGAGACGCCACCCTCCCAATCTGTCACTGCGTGTGTTGCAAACACCCAGAGCAGTGAGCAAGATGCTCAGCCCAACACGTAACAGAGCAAATCATATTACCGCTCCCTCTTGAACACTTAGAGTGGGAACGGTGCACTTCCTGGGAGGTATCCAGCCAAAAGGACATATGTGAAATCAATACGGTGGAACATGCAGTGATACATTACTGCCCTGGTGGTCTAAGCTTATGGACTGATCTGCAGTTAATGCTGTGGATACACACAGAACACAGAACGACAAATAGCCCTTAGTGAAAAAGACAAATGACGGCATACAGTAAATCAAAACAATAATTTGGTTCTATCTACCTATCTATCTGTAATTATGTTGTACTATACGGTAATATATTTTAGTTTAAGTCCTTAGTACTATTGCAGAACCATGCTCTTCTTCTTTTGAAAAGATACTCTTGTACTTTTGGTTCCAACAAAACACAGGGTTCTTACGACAGTTAAGGAAATGTATGCACTCTAACTGAATATATTCATTATATAATGGGTTTGTTTCAAATGACCACACTTTTATCAATAAAATTTCGAAGTCCTGTTAAAGCTTGGCTGTGGACGAACCTCTCGACACTGCAGGCCTTTTTGCTGCATTTGACTGTAAGTTTGTGGAGACTGTCCACAAACCTGAATGAGAGTTACCAGTGTTTGTGTGACTGTGCTCCTCGTGCAAAGGGGGAGCCGTGAGATTTAGCCATTGTTTAGCCTAGCAGGCTCCAGTGAACCCGGGCTAGCCGTGGAGCAGCTATAAACCACAGTCAGTTCTGTGAAAACACAGCTGTTTCCAAGTCAACCAGATGCTGCTCAGACCTCCAGTTCCCAGCAAGCAAGCCGTGGAAATGGCTGCTTCAAACGACCAGGCATAAGGGGAGCACAAGAGACAAATCGCCCTCAGATCTAATCACATGAGCGGCTATTAGAAGGTTTATTTAAAGGCTTTACGACCCTCCGCCCTCACAGATCAGAAAATACCAAAGGAAGTTAAGTTCATGGGTTGACTACGAAGGCAAAACATGGCAGTTATTATACATGAAAGTCTAATAAATGAATACGTTTTTTTCTGAGCCTACGAGAGCATTTACCGAGCGAGGGTTGCTGCAAGCACAGGCTAGTGTCTCTTTAAATCTCTTTTCAAATGTGTGTACGTTCCTCATTTATCCTTATGGGATGGAGTGTGTATTCACATCATGTACATTCTCTCTCTGGCATCTCTCCTACCGTTTGCACAGTGACCTCTTTGTGAATACATCTCTATGCAAATCTCCACAGACTTCCCTCAGGAAGTGCGCTGTGTTTGTGTTATTCCACATGGACACAGGGCACTCACTGACCCATCATACGCTCACTACAGTTTTCACAAACTTTATGCTGTACTAAATCAAATCTGCAAACCACATAATGATCTATATGCCAGCTTTGAAACATATCTATCTGTCTGTGAGGTGAGGCTAACCCAGAGAGATGAAAAAGTAACTCCCAGGTGATCAATCCTTATCATATCATATCATACGTGATATGTACCAGTACATCCATGTGCGTGTTACATAGCCGTGATGTTTCTCTGTTATTAGATTCCCTCTGGGGAAAGGGCAGGGCAGAGCTGTATCATGATGCCTACTCACGACAGTGTGTTCGTGGTGCTGTAATTGGAGGGTGTAGTTCCCTATGGCTGATGGAAATGGTTCTGCTGAGAGTCAACTTTTCTCGCCGTCAGAAATAATGAGCTCGTCTAAGCCCGGTTCCCGTGGGGGAGCTTGAGGGCTCTCAATTCTTTATTGCGGGACAGGTTTGCACACGGGGGCACAACAGAAAGGAGCCTAGCCTAGCCTAGCCTTGAGATCTGGCTGCTGTTGCTGTTGTGTACGCAGCACAGGAACGACTTGGCTTCAGTGAAGTCCCCTTCACCCTTGGCTCACCCTTTCTGTTAATGTAGCAGCAATCACGTCTTGCATGGTTGTGTAAAGATGCATGGCGATAGTGAAAATTGCCAAGAGTGTGTGGCGCAGGGAATCGGGGTCAAACGACTTCAATGATAGCCCACACTTAATCTCCTCCCCCGTGTCCAGGTTACCATCGATTGTAAACAGTCGGTTTCCGGTATGAAAGGTGCGTGGAGGATCTATGACGAGACAGTGGCTGGCCTCTCGCTCTGGTCTCTGTGGGGCCTCTTATCTTCAAGGGGCCACTGGGCCCCAGCGGTGTACACAGAGCCCGAGCCACTTTGAAGCCCCATGAAAGGAGGTTCCTGCTGACCCTCGATTCCTTCTCGTTAGAGTCAAAGTGAGTGTAACTGCGGTGCCAAGTCCAGAGAAGGGTTGGTTTCCGAGCCTCAGTGAGTTCTGTTCAATGTTATCTGCAGTCATGGGAAAATAGCAACACAGCATATCCCTTTTACACTTTTTTACTGAAGAGTAGGTTAAGTATTTAGTTGTAACTTTATTTTACTTTTGACTGCATAAACACCTAATTCCTTTTTATTTTTTTATTCAAATGAAATATTTTATCTGATAACACAAAGTATTTTATTATTTATGTGTACAGGGTTGACTGACTGAGACAACGTCTCTTTTGCAACAGTGCCTTATTTACAAGGCAGTTATTGAAATATTTTATAAAACAAAATTAATTGAAACATTTAAAATAATCAAATAATAAAACTGTGTTACAGTCCAGTACATTGTATATACACCATTTCGCCCGTCCCATACAAGACCCTACAGTAGTCAGTTCTCCACATATAGGGCTTCAGCACACAATGCATCTTGTCTGTCAAATGCATTTATGCGGACTTTGACTGTTAATCCATTTCAGGACAACAGGGTGATTCCCAACTTGAGAGCTCCTGTGAATCAGTCATGGACGTTATGCAAGCCTGTGGTTCCTGCCAGGGCATTAAAGGAAGCTCTGCCACCACTAATGGATTCCTGTTAGAACCTGGCACAGAACTAGGGGTAAACATTTCTACACCACAGTCAGCCATTAAAACAGGTTATACTTTTGAAACTGGCCCTGGTCCCGACCACGTCGCCTTGCAAACAGCCCAGAAGGACGCTACAGGAAGTGGCCTTCAGCTAGGGGTCAGCAGCCATGTGACCAACACCCAGATTATTGTACAGCCGGCTGGCTGCTATGCTCCCCGTCGTGTTCACACAACTGAGAAACACAAACAGTTACCACAGCACTGTTGCAAAGCTGAGCCTACAGGGACACACCGGAGCTGCAATTACTGCTGATGTATTGACTCGTAGGATTGGGGTGTTTTCGCTCCCCTCAGTCCCCAATGTGCCAAGAGCTGGCCTGCATAGGTATGCATGTAGTGGTTTGCACTCGCCTCATCAATTACTTGCACACTCATACCTGTAAACCTACACTTCACACACACACACACACGTACACACAAAATGACAGTAGAAACACCAGCATGTTACTGACCTTTTAATGGTGACGGATATGGTAGAGCGTGCAAATTCTGACAGCCAAAAAAGCGACTGGCGGTCAGTGTGAAGAAACCGGGTTGATCATTCTACTATGTTCAGCAACCCTGCTTGATGTGAGATGGCGGATAGACTACATGTTCAGCGTCAGTGAGAGGATGTGGTCTGGTGGTGCAACAATATGTGTCTCCCCAATAACTAACACACTAACTAATGTGTTTTCATACTGAAACTACCAGTGCACTCTGAGCTAACTAGTTTCAATTTCGTACTCACTTCTGCTCCCATCAACCTATTCTCCGAGGCCTCCTGGAGCTGTAGATTCCTTGGCCTGGTCCTCCAGGGTGTCGACAGGATGGGCTGAGTCACCCCAGTATAAGAAAACAGCCCCCGGCCCTGGCCTGACGATCTGACAAGCAATGCGGCATGTCATAAGCAAGGATTTCCTTAAACGGATCTGCGTGTTGTCGTAACAGAGGCCAGCAGAAATAGCTGTTCTTTGTTTAGTGCTTAGGAAAAAGGAACAAAGGAGGGCTCTTTTAAAGAGAGAAATAGTAACCTATCCTGCTGAAGGGTAAACAGATTTCAGTTGAGTTGGAGACAACTCGACTGAATTGAGAGTGTAGTCCAAGCGGTAGCTATTTGTAATTGATATCATAAAGATGCAATTTACATGTTTACAACATGCACTTATTAATATATACTTACTGTATATTGTGAAAAGATGGAGGTCTATTATCCAAAGATAACTGTCACCTGGTCTTAGTTCATGTAAATTCTTTTCTTTTTTATATTAGCCTCAACTATCAAGGCAGTTGTTGCGTCACTAAAGCTCAATGTTTCCCTCACATTCTCAATGTAATAGCATCACAAAAGTTGTAGCGTTAGCTTTTTTACGGTCCTAAAAAGGCAAACTTAGTTCACTTGACAAACACCCTAATAGCATTAATCTCCCTATGTAAAAAAACAAAACAAAACTGAACAAATTGACACAGACACAGAACAGGAACATATCTACAAACCTATTTTTCTCTTTCGGAGGATCTGTGACACTGAACCTGGACGAGGTAATTGTGTGTGTGCTGTGCAGGCGCCGCAGGCCCTGGTAGCCTGATGTGTCTCGGTAGGTGAGCCCTGCCCCTGGGATGGCTCTTTGTGCATACTGTATTTCACCCTGGCTTATCTTTCAGCAGCCCCTTGGTGTCCTATAGCCAAACAGCTGTTATAATGCACCGCAGAACTACAATGGGGGTAGAAAGGACACGCATGGCCGTTTGGACCGGGACACTGAATATGCCTTGTTGCGAGGCTTGGTTTGCTTTCTGCGTTGGCTTTGTTTAATAGGGCAAACATGACACCACAAATGACTACTGGGACTGAAGCATTGAACAGGTAAACCCACTCTACCCCCCGATTCCATGCAGTGTTATGTACAGGTTTGTACATTTCAGGCGTGCCCCTCTCCCACACAGATCTAGTGATTATGCATGTCTCTGACAATTATGAAATCTCTTATTAGTACGGCTGTCGCTGTTGGGGCACACATTAGGGAGTGGCATTTGAAACACTTTGTGCTAGTGTGCTTTTGCTCTATCGTCACGTTTTTCGAAATGCCTCTCTCCCTCTGCATGGATAGAGACGAAGGAATTGTCTCGTGCTCAGTCAAAGAGTATCCCATCCCACGCCTTGTCCTGTGAACAGGGCCGTCTGTGTGGGAAGGAAGCAGACTTATCTTGCCCTGCACCGTTTTCTCCCTCTGCTCCAGAGAGTGGATGTGGCCTTAAGTGAGCGTGTTGTTCAGCTATTTGCGACTGGGTCAGACAGCCTCGTCCCTCTCATGGCTCAGCTCTCCAAGGCCGCCCGTGCCGCTCCAGAGAACCGTTGCCGGTGCAGGCGACATGCCCTTTGAACCCAAAACAGGAACCAGCGCCAGGTTCCCTCCATTGTGGCCAAATCCTTCCCAAGCACCAGAGGAACCAAAAATAAGATCATTGTGTGACAGAGTTTGCTCGTTCATGGTGGTGCTGGTGTGAGCAGACCGATGAGAGTAAACAGACAAAAGTCCCCCCCCCCCCGAAACAGACCACCAGAGCCTGGGGGGGCTAGAAGATAGATGCTGGGCATTCCTATGAATCCCTCCACCCAGTGTGTCCTCTCCCGCTCCACCTCTCATTCCCTCAACACCCCCCCCCCCCACATCGAGACTGGGTCAGATAGCTGAGTGGATCTCTGACGTTGCCTTGCGCAGGCTCCTCGTAGTCTCCTCCCTGTCTGCGTGGACGGGGCGGGCGACATCTGACGTTGGCTGAGCTGAAGTCAAGCCAGGGTCCTCACGCCGAACACCGAAGTGAATAGAAGTGCCTCATGAGCAGGCTGGTCGAAAGAACAGAGAACAAATGCAATTTCCTGTAGTCTAATAAGGACCCTACTATCGCCTGCCGATCTAATATGCACTCGAAATGGCGATTACAGCGACTTCTGAGGCTCGCGTGCGCCACGAAGCCATTAGCCTGATTCATTCTTTACCCGTGAGCACAGAGACAGTGTCACGTATGGACAGGGACATCATTGATCCCCTCTGGCGACGGCTCTGTGTTGCAGCTCCCTAATTCACTTAGGTACAAACCACCCTTAGGTCCTCATCCCATTCCCATGGATTGGAATTGGCAGCCCCATCCGGCATGTAAACGTAATGAATTCTGGGAACGTCTCTGTGGTCCAGACAGAACTCTTGTTATCAGGCCTAACCCATTTCTTTATTTCCTCCGTCTCCTCTTCTCTCTCTCTCTCTCTCTCTCTTTCTCTCTCTCTCTCTCCCCCCCATCTTTTTCTCTCCATATTTTGCTCCTCCTGTTATCGATAGAGCCCTCTCTTTCCACCTCTCCCTCATTGCATAATCCGTCTATGTTCGTGTAAGCCGGCCCGGTTAGCTCAGATTTATATCTCCTAATGATGTGACTGAGGATCCTAGAGGCACATGCCACTGTTCCATGTGCTGAAGAGGCCCGGGACACCCAGTGTCTGGCCCGCCCCTGTGCCTGCCGCGCCTCAGCACCCTGGGGTGACAGCTTCCCCTGCCCCTAAAGCCCGCTGCGTGCTAGAAGTCAATGGGATATTAATAATTAAAAGGAGCTTTTTGCACAGGCAGAGCGGACTCCGACAGCGGGACAATGAGCCGGCCCGGCCCTCAGCCCCCTGAGCCCCTCCGACGGTACTTTTCCACTCCCTCGTGTGAGGGAGAGAGAAGAGAGAGAGAGAGAATGAGAAAAAGCGAGCTAAAGCCCACAGATGGCAGGCTGAAATGTAGCACTATACCCCTTAAATACACGCAGCACAGGGCCTTTGCCATTTGAATAGGGATCCTATCCCTCGCCCAATTACCAATAGAAAGGCTTTTTGGCTGAAGGGCCTGGGACTTGGGACCCTGCCTGGGCTGTGCTGAGACCTTTTCTATCCCTGTGTGTGGGTGTGTGTGTGTGGGTGTGTGTGCGTGCACGTGTATGGGCGTGCGTGTGAATGTGTGTGTTTTTGCATGCGAGCGTGTGTGTTTGTGTTCAGTATGAACAGGAGATGTGCTCAGTGACTCAGCAAAGCGAACTGTCCAAACAAAACTAATACACACACCGCACAAATGGTTGTTTGGGCACACACACACACACTTGCAAACACAACACACACTAGGCCATCACCAAGCCTACTAATTAAATTGGGTGAAAAGAGGTCACATCTGGGACAAACGAGGCTTTGCATTCAGAAGAGATCACACAGGCCATCAGGAAAATAGTCTACTCAACACCCTTAGTCTGACAGAAGCACACATTGCTCCTAGCTAGTGCAAAGGATGCACTCGTTTTCTATCTGCTTGATTTGTGGTTTTCCTTGCCAACCCTAGTTGCATGCGTTATGTCTTAAGTTATTTTAAGTAAGAGCGTTGGCTAAGAGACCGTAACGCACCAAACAGAGTACCGAAACTGAGAGGGTGAGCTGAGTTGCACGTCGCAGTCGAGAGGTGAGAAGTACATGTTGTGCGGGGGCGGGGGGGGGGGCTTTACCAGGCTCCTGGTGCATTTAGGTTGTCTGGTCGAGGGAATGAACGATACAGTGGGCTGGGTGTCAGCAACAAACAAAA
>JAVQIZ010044358.1:0-10051 GCA_036023535.2 Galaxias brevipinnis | reverse complement strand
TGGTGTGTCTGTCTGTCAAACTATCTTTCTACCTGTTTGTCTGTCGTATTGGTGTGTCTGTCTGTCAAACTATCTTTCTACCTGTTTGTCTGTCGTATTGGTGTGTCTGTCTGTCAAACTATCTTTCTACCTGTTTGTCTGTCGTATTGGTGTGTCTGTGTGTCAAACTATCTTTCGCCCAGTTTGTCTGTCGTATTGGTGTCTGTCTGTCAAACTATCTTTCTACCAGTTTGTCTGTCGTATTGGTGTGTCTGTCTGTCAAACTATCTTTCTACCTGTTTGTCTGTCGTATTGGTGTGTCTGTCTGTCAAACTATCTTTCCACGTGTTTGTTTTGGTAGTCAGGTTTATCTATCTGTCTAAAGTCACAGTCTGTCATAAAAGCAGTCCGTGAGTTTAGCAAACATCACACCCTCTCTCCATTCCTGTTACACGTATCCATCTGCAGATAGGGGTCTTTCTGCTTTCCAAAGCCATTCCACTGGATTTACACTGACAGCACTGTTAAAGCCTCCAATTTTCCAAACAATTTCCCTGTTCAGTTTCACATGATCCCTTTAGGGATTTGGGAATATCGTAATATATCACATATCCATGTGGTACATGCTGCCCGCTGAGGGGACACACAGATATCACACACACAGATAATAAAAAAGTAATGACACAGAGCGTGTGTGTGTGTGGGGGGGGGGGGCAGGGGATCTGGGGCGTGGTAGGAATATTAATATGGAAGAACAAAAAGATCCGAACGTTGACGTGGATCAAGACGAAGAGATAACAGCCAACTTTGTTCTACTGCACACTCATGGTGTGTATCACTCAGTCGGTGGGAGAGGAGGAAGAGGAGGAGAACGAGGAAGAGGCAGGTGTCTAGTCTACATTCTACCTGCCCTCGGGGACGCACACAGATCTCTGACCAGTGGTATTTCTGGAGGAGGGGAAAGGAGAGGTAGAGGAGAAGATGGTGGAGGAAGAGGGAACGGGGGGAGTACAGTGGTGGAAGGAGCAGAGGTCTAATGTGCAGTCGTTAAACGCTCATTTTAGGGATTTTGAGATGGACATTAGACGTCATTGTATTATGGTCGCAGGACAAAGGGGGTGATGTAGAAAATGGCCCGAAACACACACACTCACACACACACACACACACACACACACACCCCTAAACTACCTTTGCACAGCCTGTTCATGTCCAGGCAATAAGCCAATCGCCCACTGGTCTTGCAAACAAGAAATCTACTTGTGATATTATGAAGGCTGTATATGGTCTCCAATCGATCCTTATGGACAATCCACACCAACTCAAACACACACACACGCAGACACACACACACACACACCCTACAAACGCTGCACTGTCCTGGAGGGCCAACCTTATTATATCGAAATGGCCTCAACCTTATTACTGCAGTGGAATAGCTCTCTGCACACGGAACACTTCTTTGAACTTCTAAGACCTTTCAAGATGATGTGGTGATTTCTTGACATTCAACTGTTCCCGAAAACCAACTATATATGTGTGTTCTTTCCCAGCATCGTTTTCCAGCGTCATTTTTCAAGCCACCTGCTTCATTTTCGCAGACACGTCACTTGATTCGGGCTAAACAATTGAACATTTGCCTTCAAGCACATGCCTCTTATGAATAAACTCACTGACAGAAGAAGAACAGGGTGACGTTCATCTGCAGAACACATATAAACTCTCTCTCCAGGCCTTGCTGCTGTAGTCAAGCATGCCTGCACATCAAAGCTGCCACGCTTGGGTATCGTTAGGGGGGGGGGCAGCACCAATGCCATATCCCACACCCACCTATGACTCGTGGCTCAATCTTAGGACAAAAATGTAACGGACAATTTTGGGCTAAGAAGTATGAATTTTGTGAGTTTGTGGCTCTGAATTTCAGACCAGAGTGTTCTGCGGTGACTGAACGAGAGATGCAGATGTCTGGCCTGGTCTTGAAGTGAAGTAGAGGCTGGCCCCAGTCTGTTTGTGTGTCACTTCCATTGTCACACAATACACATTGAGACCATTTTGACCACAGCTCTGTAAATGTAAGGCAACGTTCATTAAAAAAAAAAAAAAAGTTGAAAAGGCCGAATCATAATACAAGTGATTATGTTTCAGATCCATTTGATACTCACAATGATATAAACACAGATGACTTGACAAAAAGTGCTTTGGAGAAGTTTGAAGACGTTTCCTCTAACTGCTGCTAAAGACATGACGAAGCACTCTGCTGGCTATTAACTCTGGCGTCAGCCTGTTTGTCTGCAATTATTCTCTCTGTCACACACACACACACACACACACACACATCCACTCTTCTCACTTGTCTCCCGAGGAGCGGTGCGGCCCACATTTCCTATCGGACAGTTCATGAAGTAATCACCGCGCGCCGCTGAGCTGCCCATGAATCACGTTTCATAGCCATAGGTACAACAGGGAGCCATTCACCCCCGGACAGAAAGGCCGCACGTTAACACACCAAACGACACATCAGAGATACCTGACGTATGCCTGCATCAAGTAAAGACGACCATGTCGACCCCCGCGTGTGTGTGTGTGTGTGTGTGTGTGTGTGTGTGTGTGTGTGACGCTGAGCCTTCTGTGTGAGCAGGCCTCTAATCCAGTGCGTGCTGCCCGGGCCCCCCCGGCTCCATCTCAGAGGAGAGCAGAGTGCTGCTGTTGTCCGGGCAGCGACCCCACTTCAGTCTACAGCCCAGTCTGCACCCTGGGAGGTCAGCGCCTTCATTAATAATAGACGGCCCTCTGGACTATTGACGCAGAGCCCCCCCCCCACGACAACATAAACCAGTTAAGCAATTACACACTCGATGCACCCGGCGCGCATGAGCACCACCATTTAAGCAGACACACCGACACGCGTGTTTGAAATGCCAAATGCAAGAACACGTGCAATATACGCTCAAACAAAAGGACTCACACACAAACACAGACACACACACACACACACATCAATAATAGACGCCTTATTCAACCAGTGTGGCTCAACAGTTTAGGAGCTAAAATGGCCCTCCTGAATCATTGATGAAACCAGGGCAACCAGGGAGCTCTTTTAAGGGAGCACACACACTAAAAACACACACACACACACACACACACACACACACACACACACACACACACACACATATGCAGCCTTGGCCGCTTCTCACAGGCGGTTAAAGAGATTTTTAAGAGCTTTCATTTGTTTGCCTGAGGACCTGGGCAGGGCTAGGACTAGGGCTGTTGTTCATTGCACTGTGCTAGAGATTAGCTCGCTTCAACTGAAGCATTATGGAGGCAAAGTTTAATTGAGTTTGGTGCCGTAGCTGAAAGATTTCCAATTGTGTAGTAGTGAGGATAATATGCTGCATCAATTGTGTGTGTGTGTGTGTGTGTCTGTTGTGCATGCCAACAAAACATGTGGATTAGATTAATGAAGTCCATGCATAAGAGATTGTTGAATCACTAACCTGATCTGCTGCACTCAAATCCACACTTGCCAGAATTTACAGTACACGTCTGCTTCAATGGCGGTGACAGAAATGTGCGACTAAGACACGTTTCAAACAAAACACCACTTCAATCAACTCATGCATTAAATTGACTTTCCTGACTCTTCGACACAGAGTATCTCGATGAAACGCAGCGCGTTGATAAGTAAGTCAACTTTAAACGAGACCAACTAAACAGTTGGGTAAAAAAAAAAAAGGTGTATTTTAAGCACAGCCTTTGGGTCACTCAGGACTCGTTTATGTATTCCTCCACTCGTCTGGTGATTACAGTTTGTCTCCCAACCTTCCCCATAGCTGAATGCATTTGCCCCCAGTTTCAGCTGAATGTCGGATAACGCAATTAGCCTCTGTCAAGAGGGTTAGGTGGCCGGCAGCTGGAGTGATGGAGATACAGAATTTCAATTAGAAAAACAGATTCTTTCCTCTTTTCCCCCCCTCATATAACAGTCCAATTTAAAACCAGATGTTGCCTCGTTTCATTTTCAAATGGTCTCAAATCGTAGATTGACGCGGGTTTCAGTGAGCTGTTCTAAATATAAAAGGACATGTGCCCGGTGTCCAAAGTTTTCTCCTCCAGAGGAAATCTTTCTGGGAATGAACTGACCTTTCTTTTACAAGAGATACCGTTTTCAGCCTTAATAGGATTACTAAAACTGCCCACATGCTCTGAAAAGTATCGTTTTAGTAGTATGTATGGCCTATTAATATGAAATATTAAAATATAATATAAAAAACCAAACAAAAATACACAAAATATTAAGTGTTTTTTGGTTTCCCATACACAATCGCCTTAGTTGACTCTTTCCCATACACCTCTTGTCCACTTTTCAATGCACTGTAATTCCCATGCTCCGTACAGGTTCCTGTAGACCTCCGTGCATTCCGTAAAGCCATACCTTCATTGAAGAGGAGGAACAGATTGAGCGGTGCAGATCAGACAGCGTGGGTACCTTGAACCTGGAGAGCCCGGTGCCGTTTCTTCTGCTGCCTCATCCTCACCGTCGCGTGTCAAACCAGAACCACAGCAGATGGCTGCAACATCACGGAAAGGGCGAAAACTACCATTAGTGTCCCGTGTCCATGTAGAACACCACAGCGTGTGTGTGTGTGTGTGTGTGTGTGTGTGTGCGTGATCTTAAAAAGACAACATGTGTGCATTAGAAAAACCCCAGATACAAAAGATGAGAAACCGAGACCGACATGAGTTGGAGCCTGTCCAGCGCCCGTACGGTTTTGGCAGGCCAACCTGAAGACTAGCCGAGGCCTACCGCGCTCCCTCCCTCACCCTTTGAGCGCCACACGCACATGCCTTCATTCATATGCAGAGGCGCTCATTTGGGCGTTTTTTTTTTTTTTTTGTACTTTTACTTACAAGTGCGAATTAGAATGCGAGTCGTGCTGGAGCTCCTTTGATGTGGCTCCTGCAAGCGCACA
Organism: Galaxias brevipinnis; assembly: GCA_036023535.2. Classification (NCBI taxonomy): domain Eukaryota; kingdom Metazoa; phylum Chordata; class Actinopteri; order Galaxiiformes; family Galaxiidae; genus Galaxias; species Galaxias brevipinnis. The sequence goes on along the minus strand of JAVQIZ010044358.1, from coordinate 5,099 downwards.
TAATATTTTCATATTCAACGACGAGTGTTAGAGCGCTGCTGGAGGATTCCTAAAAGTCTGTTTGTGCACAGGAGCGCGGCGGAGTCACACTTCATTCAAAATGGCCACCATTTGCATATAAATGTGAAATCTTGAGGCGGTTTAAAAACTCTTTAAATACGAGCGTCGGCCACACCGACATTAACGTCAATTCTTCACAGGCCAAATCCTCACCTGGATATTTTGAGGTTTTCTTTTGACACATACCCTCAAATGCACATTAAGTGTTTAGAGAATATGGAGATACTTTGGTGGGGTACAAAGTGGCATTTAGTCACTGTCCGTGACAAATTTGGTTAAGATTCAAATATGTTGCACAGTTCAGAGGAACGGAGGACATTGTCATGCAGTGGTGATGTCTGCGCTTTGTGTAGCTGTCATTCTCACCTAGCTCAAGAGTTGGGCGTTCTCTGAGTGACAAGGGAAGCTACTGCTGGGTGCTGACAAATACCATCCAAGGCAACGAGAGACTTTGGCAATGAGACGTTGTCTCAGTGCTGTGTCACTCCCGTTGGTCGGTTGGCGTTGTCGAAGACGTCAACTACAGAAGGTTCTTTGGCTTCATGCTGGTAGCACTTTGAGAGACCTTCTTTATATCTCAACGCGGCGACTTTGACACAAAAGGGCTATAACAAGATGAGTGCTGCTTAAATGTGTTCCTCGTTTTGCGTTTTTTTTAATATAAATGTGTTTGCCGTTTAACAGTGCCGTTGAACTGTTTTTAACATACAAGTCGAAAGTTTGGACACACTTTATCATTCACCTGAATTCACTTCAGTGTGTCCAAACTTTTGTTTGGTACTGTATATCTTAATTCAAGGACTAGAAGTCAAAAATGTAGCAAGGGCATGATAAAATGTATAAAACATTTAAAGATTATCCGTTGAGCCGTTTGTTTGTCCTTATAATATACGTATTATTTATAGTGCTGTCAGGAGGTTAGACCTAATGTGCAGTGCTGCAGACGTAAGGTCAGAAAGATGGCAAAGACCGGTTTTTGAATATGTCTGCGGTTACAACGGACAGTCAAACAACACTCCACCACATAAGGATGACAGGCACTTTATTAAAACATACACAGAACAACCCATCAACCAATCACAAACAAGAACTAAACGAGCCTAAACGCAAAGATGTGCAAGCAATTATCCATGAAGTTCAGTCAAAGAGTCCGGGGCAAAGTGCACTTGGGTACTAAAACAAAGAAAGTGCTGCTAAAAAATATATATATTTTCTCCAGTTGAGGAACATTTCTCAGTAGTATTTGTTTAACCAATTAGTCCAAAGAATTTCCAATTATTTGAACTAATTGTTTCCATATGAGATGACTTGATAAGGTAGAGTTCAGTAATGAAAATAAATGTCATCCAATTAAAATGTCCATTGAAACTGTGTGATTGTACTGTACAGGCAGATTTTAAAATCGCTTAGAATGTGATTAGTTCTCAGGATGAGAGAACCATTGAATAAAACATATTAACTCTAAATAACTATCTTACTCTCTCTATCTCACAAGCCCACCAACACACCCACACAGACACCCACCAAGCACACACACACACACACACACACGCACACACACACAGAGGAAAAGGCCTTTCCATAGATGTGTGTGTAATGAGCCTTCCTTAGAGAGACACATTATGAGCCGTGTCTGATGTGTGTTGGAGCCTTATGGCCTGTCATTAGGACACAGATCAGCACATACGATAAGACACCACCCTTGATTGAATCCACAATGTCATGAAATCACGTATATATAGAGAGAGTGAGAGAGAGAAAGAGAGAGAAAGAAAGAGAGAGAGTGAGAGAGAGAGAGAGAGGGAGGGAGGGAGGGTGGAATGGAGGGAGGGACAGAGAGAGAGAGAGACAAGCTATAGAAGAGGAGAGAGAACAGAGTTGAGCGGAGGCTTGGGCAGCGAGACGGACAGAGTCTAGAGGAGAAGACAGAACGGAGGAGAGGAGGAAGAGGTAGAGGCGAGGCACGGACACAGAGGAGGACGGAGGAGTGACACAAAGAGGGAGATGGGCGCGGAAAGACAGAATGAGAGAGAGAAAGAGAGAGATGAAGAGAGCGGTAGAGAGTGGTGGGGTGGGGGGGGGCTCAGGAAGCCAAAGGGAGCGGGATTAGCCGCGTGCTGCTGGGCACAGGGGTGTGGCTAATGAAGGAGAGAGGCCATTAATGCACGAGACGGCGACGGAGGGCTTAGCGGGGGCCGCGCGGCGCATTTATTACCCCTGTCCGTCACACCGCCATACCTGCTGAAAGAGAGAGAGAGAGATGGAGAGAGAGAGACAGAGAGAGAGAGAGAGAGAGAGAGAAAGAGAGAGAAAGAGAACGTGAGGAGAGGTTAGAGAGGGGATGGAAAGAGGGGCTGGTTACGGAGGCGGTGTGTTGGGAAGACGTTATAACTGTAGCCGCTCGACTCGGGGGCGTGCTAGCACGCGCGCGTGTGTGTGTGTGGGTGTGTGAGTGTTTTCTAATCGACGTGAACAGACTGGCGTCTGTCTAGGACATCTGTCCGGCTGCTAGTGGGGATGACACACACACACACACACACACACACACACACACACACACACACACAACACATCATTACTGCCGCTGTTTCATTTCTTGGTAAGCTTGTGTGTTTGTGTGTGTGTGTGTGTGTGTGTGTGTGTGTGTGTGAGTGTGTGTGTGCGTGTGCGCGTGTATCTTGTTCACACACACACACACACACACACACACACACACACACACACATCGTGACACATAGGGTTTACGTGGCTACGTTGCCTTGCTCCTTATGGGCTGACGGGAGACGGAGAGAGCGAGTGAGACCAGGAGACAGACGGAGGAGAGGAACAGAGGGACGAGTGCCTCCTCCACCCTACACCACTTTCCCAGTCCTAGCATGGCTGCACTGCACACACCACACCACTGATCCCCTCTCATCTGTCTGGTGATCGGCTATGTTGAGGTCTCTGCCTGACGGATCGGCGACCAGGCGTCCCAGGTGACGAGGCGTCCCAGGTGACGAGGCGTCCCACAAGGGAGGAACCGCAGACGAGCCTCCCAACCACGTTCAGTCACGAAAACCCGCGAGAGGTGGTGTTTACGACTCCTCCCCCTTGTTTTCGTCCCACGGTCTCATTGGCTGGAGGTGGTCTCTGCTCTCGTTGCCGGTCACAGCAGCGTTCCCGCCACAGGGTCTGGGCTCTCCGACGGGACCAGGTATGAAACCTGCCAGATATCCAGTCGGGAGTCGCGAAGCTTCGACGCTGCATCTGCGGTCGTCTCAGGTCGTGTCATGAGCTGTTCTCACGACGCGATCGTTGATCACGAGAGCGCGCATCAATATGCCTCCGATCTGGGGCTTTTGTCTGCTATTTAAATAAGACTTGTTGGCCAGCGGAGAATCAGGCGGAAATCATGTAGTGTGATGTCGGAATGAGAGAGAGAGAGAGAGAGAGAGAAAGAGAGAGAGAGACCAGACAGACTCAGTGTGAGAGGGAGAGATCGAGAGAGACAGAGGGAGAATGAAAGAGAGAACCAGAGAGCGAGAGAGACAGAGGGTGTATGAGAGAGAGAACCAGAGAGAAACAGAGGGAGAATGAGAGAGAGAACCAGAGGGAGAGAGATAAAGGGAGAATGAGAGAGAGAACCAGAGACAGACGGACCGACAGACATATGGACAGACAGAGACAATGAGCTATAGACTGAGCGACAGAGGACAGAGAGAGAGAGAGAGAGGCCAGGGCGGCTGAGTCTCCAGTGGTGTGGTAGTGAGTCGACTGGCAGACGTGTTCCTGAGGAGGCAGGAGTGGGTGGACCTCTTTCTGCTCCGGTACTCTCTGTGCGGCGGACTAATCTCCCCAGCATGAGGTGGTGCCCCAGCGGGGGTCCTCCAAGCCGCCGAGCGAGGTGGCCGGCTGGCTTCCCGTTGCCCGGCGACTCAAGTACGTGAGAGTGTTGCAACTGAGTGTGAGTGTGTGTGTGTGAGTGCGCGCGCGTGTGTGTGTGTGGGAGCGTTCAGTGCCAAGATGAAATTAAACCACACAGACGGGGCTAATGAAGAGTTCAGATGGACCTGCTTTGCTGAGAGGAAAGAGACACACACACACACACACACACACACACACACACACACACCCATATAATCTCTGTCGCTCTCTTTCTCTCTCTATCTCTCTCTCTCTCTATCTCTCTCGCTCAGGCACAGCTAGGGGAAATGATGTTTTAATAATTTGACTGAAACAGCTTCTTCTTTTTTTGGAGGGGGGGGGTCTTCTCCAGCGAAGGCACTAGCAGCGTGCAGACGGATAGTCCCAGAGCCCCCACCCCCCTTCTGTGTCCCGGCCTCTCTCCTCCTGTAGAGGAGTGGCCCCCGCGGCCCCCGGCGGCCCCTGTTCACACGCCCCTGACAGACGACGCGGCGCTGACCTACATGCGGTCCGGTACCTGTTCACTCCTCGCCGTCCTCAGGAACCTTGTGTTCCCCACCAAGTGCGCCCGCGGTTCCACGGCAAAGTGCTTAGCGTCGCCCTAAGGAACCACTGTCCTCCGGCGGCGGGGCCTGGAGGGGGGTACGCGAGGGGCTGGCCGTGTGGAGGACTCACAGCGGAGAAGGCCGTGTTGGCATCCGTCTCGGCTTGATCTAGTGGGGCCCACTGGCCATCCATTCCCCCTCCTCTCCGGAGGGCTGCTGTGGGCACGTAACGCTGGTCCCAGATCAGATCTGGCTTCCGCAGGGCTGACACCTCGGACAGGACGCCGTCCCTAATGCCGTCCCTAATGCCGTCCCTAATGCTGTCCCTAATGCCGTCCCTAATGCCGTCCCTAATGCTGTCCCTCCTCCTTTCCCTCCTCCTTTCCCTCGCTTTGCCGTTGCGCACCTTGTTTCTCTTTCGCCTTCTCCCCCAATCTCTCCATCCCTCTGTCTCCCTCTCTCTCTCCCTTTCTGTCTCTCTCTATCTCTCTCTCTCTCTCTCAATCTCATCTTTCTCCCCCTCTGGCCCTGTCTCTGGCTATCTGGGGCGGGGGGGGGGGGGGGGGGGGGGGGGGGGGGGGGGGGGGG